>PIJE02000015.1:854052-901041 GCA_002895965.2 Coryphaenoides rupestris
TGGGAGGGAGGGAGGCAGGGAGGCTGGGAGGGAGGCAGGGATTCTGGGAGGCAGGGAGGTAAGGAGGCTGGGAGGCAGGGGGCTTTGGCTTCAAGGAGTCCTATACTGCAGTTACCGCACCGTTCTGTGTGAGCACCGTTCGAAAAACCCTCCTCTTTTCATGTTGTTTGTGTGTGTATGTGTGTGTGTGTGTGTGTGTGTGTGTGTGTTAGAGATGCACGGATTGAGCAGTTGCCCTGTGTGAGGTGTGGCCCGACTATAACGACAGCTTTTTGGTATTTATAGAAGGCAGGTGATTTGCGGGCGAGTCACTTAAATCTGCTTCCTAATTTCCAGCTATCAGCTAAGCCCATTTCTTGTATGCCGTCCTAATTATTTAGTTCAAGTTGGATATTGCAGATCCTTTAATGCCATTACAGCCTGTCCCACGAAATCCTTCATGATTTCCTCAGATTATCTTGCTGTTATTTGTTGTCCTTGTTGGATAGACTATTTTATTTACATTACATGCACTGTGGGAGTGTGTGTGTGTGTGTGTGGTTTGTGGTTGGCTGGCTTTATTGGCCTCACCTGGCCCAGTATGAGTCTGGGGGGGTGGGGCTATAAGCCTGTGGTGCGTTGGCTAATCAGTGCACCACAGGTTAAGTCAGTCACCAGCACACACCCTTGGGAGAGTGCTAGCATCCTAGCGAGTTACCATTTGTGCTGTCATGTCATTTAACCTGCAAATTAACAATAAACCAGATGTTACACCACGACCTGCCTGTGTCCTTGGAGGAGCCCTGAACTAAAGCCACATGGTGTGGCGTTGTGGTAGGAAGCCCAGCTACATGCACATTGTATTCTCATTTATTTGAGAATTTGATAAATTACAGCCCAGGTCTTCACCTATTGCAGCCTATTCATTATCTATGTTCACAGGCAAATGCCTCTTTAGCCCATATTGCCCTTCTAATATTTCAGCTGGTCTGTGTTTTTATTTGTTCAGTAATACGTCTAACTAAATAAAGCCTATTATGCTATCAAGTCAAACATTGATTATGCATTTTGCTGTTTGGTTCATTAATCCAAATGCACTACGCCTGCTGCATTACTGATGAGAACAGCTTCAAATGATGGCTGATCTCCTTCATATCAACAAATCAACATAATATGAATAAGAAAGCAATTGTACTTCTCAGCATTCAACACACAACACAGCAACACACACACACACACACACATCTATGGCCTCAACTTGTCTTCTCAACTAAATTAGTCACTTCATGAGTTTAGTTTCATCGTTTGAAGAAGAGAAAAGCCACGTTTGTTAGTAAGTTGGAATCGTGTGCAGGTGCAATTTTCTTCCATTTACAAACAACCAAGTAGCGGTAGGGTGTAGTTACAGCAATATGCAGGTGTGTGTGTGTGTGTGGTATGCATGTGTGTGTGTCTGTCTGTGTGTGTGTGTGACAAACGCGGGTCTTAAGGTCTTCAGGTACTAACGTGAAGGGAAGGAATCAAGCTGAGGTTGTGCAGTGCCACAACCTTACCCCCCCCTCCCCAACATCGGCCCCTAACAAGGAGAGAGGAGTCAAGGAGCAGGAGGAGGAGGAGACGAGAGAGACAGAGGAGACACAGACCTCCTCCTGCCACATTAACACTTCTGATAGCCAGCGTGGAAGAGTAAGACTTTTCTCTGTGTCGCGTAGACTCCCTCTCCTCTCTCTCACCCTCCTCTCCCACCTCCTCCCTCTTTCGTCTCCCCCCTCTCCTCCTCGCCGCGTCCCCCCTGTCCTCCTCTGATCACCCCACCCTCCCTTTCTCCTCACTCTCCTCCTGATTCTGCTCTCTGAGTGTCAGAGACGGAGAAGCCAGGAGGAGAATAAATGAGGTTTGACAGTGTGTCCATGTCGCCAGGTTGTACTCTGGCTGTCTGATCTGTGTGTGTGCATGTGTGAGTGTGTGTGTGTGTGAGTGTGTGTGCACTGGGCATGTGTGTGTGCGTGCGCGTGCACAAGTCCATGCGTGCGACTGCTGCCTAGTGCCAAGCGTACCTACATCTCCACATCCTCTTTGACCGCGTGTCGAGGAGGAGGAGGAGGAGGGTGAGGAGGTGGAGATGGAAGAGGAGGAGATGGAGATGGAGATGGAGGAGGAGGAACAACCAAAAGGACGTCCGGGAGGAAGCCTCCCTCCCGTTTCCCTGCCAAGTGCCCTCAGGGGGGAGAGAGCAGCTTTGCAGGCTGGGGTATTATCAATAGAGACCTCTCCCCCACCATCTCCCCCACCTCCCCCCACCCTCCCCAAGGCAACCCGGGAGACGACGGGGGAGTCAGCCGCTGACTGGCTCCACTCTGGCCTATTAGTCCCCAGCAGGGTGCCGGCTGCCTGGCTGGGGTGTGGTGGTGTGGGGATTGGTGTAACTGGAGCGTCTTCCAGCCAAGTGCTGTCTCCTCTCCAGCCCCAAGACACTCTCTCTCTATCTCTCTCTGTCTCTCTCTCTCTCTCTCTCTCTCTCTCTCTCTCTCTCTCTCTCTCTCTCTCTCTCTCTCTCTCTCTCTCTCTCTGTCGATCTCTCTCTGTCTCTCAGTTTCTCTTTATTTTGGGGAGGCTGCCGCAGTGTTTTTCTCGTTGAGGATCTTGATGTCGGAGCACGTCGCATTTTATATTTATTATTTTCGCACTTCTTCCTGTTCGTGTTGTTTTTGTCTCTTTTTCCGGCAGGTGTCCGTGAACCGAAGCGACCAGCGTGGCTTTCGCTCGTCTCTCCACCTCCCAGCTTCCTCCTCTGCCTCTTCTTCTTCTTCTTCTTCTTTTTCTTCTTATTCTTCTTGTTTTTTTTCGTGTTTTTCACCCTCCTCCTCCTCTTCGTGTTTCTCCTCCTCCTCGTCGTGTTTCTCCTCCTCCTCGTCGTGTTTCTCCTCCTCCTCCTCATTTTTTCCTCCTCCTTTTCTTGACGTATTTCCTCCCCCTCCTCTTCCTCCTCCTCATTTATTTCCTCCACCTCCTCCTTCTCCTCCTCCTTATTAACTTTAGTTATCCATTCTGTATCTTTTCCTCTTCATCTCCTTATCTTTTTTTTAGCCCTCTGACTCATCTGCGTCATCACA
This sequence comes from Coryphaenoides rupestris, assembly GCA_002895965.2. NCBI lineage: Eukaryota > Metazoa > Chordata > Actinopteri > Gadiformes > Macrouridae > Coryphaenoides > Coryphaenoides rupestris. Next base: position 857,145 of record PIJE02000015.1, read on the forward strand.
TTGGGAATCCATTTATTTCTTTATTTCTTTATTTCTCTAAAAGTTGGGCTGAGTAACGTGTGTATTTATTTTATGAGGCTTGTTTGCGATTCGGAACGTTGGAGCATTTTGAAGCCACAGAGTTAACGGAGAGAAGCCAGCGAGGCCGTCGCTGAATAGTGATGTGATCTGGTCTTCTGCTTCGAATAAACACATCCGCAGAATAAACACATCCTGCCATGTAAAGCATTCATGTAAAGCATTCAATTAAAAGTTCAATTCAATTAAAATTATATGTATTATTTTTGCAATCATAAGGCATAAAGCTTCATTCACCAACAACCAGTTTCTACCCTCCTACCATAAGTGAACAAAATGATAAACAAATGAACAAAATGACAAAATGAAAAACCATGTTCAAATTCAATTCATATTCCCCTCTAATAATGTTCTTGTCACTGCCGCCCGTTGCAGACTACTAATACGCTCGGTCATTCAGGGATTACCTTTAATTTACTGAAATCTCCCGGGCCAATCAGCATTCATCAGGCGTCGTCTCCGGGTTCACGCAGGGGGAGGGATGCTGCCCAACCCACAGCTCACTCTGCGGAGCGTGGAGGAATCCATCCTGAAACACTTTAGCAGGTGGAAGTGACCTCGCCGCTACCAAACAGGAATTTTAAAACCGTTGACCCGCGGTGAGGTCCCCCCGCCCGAGAAGCCACGGCCACGCCTTTCATCTTGTCATTCTTTCCCTCTCTCTCTCTCTCTCTCTCTCACTCGCTCTCTCTGTCTTTCTCTGTCTCTCGCTATCGCTTTCTCTATCTCTCTCTTTCTCTCAATCTCGTACTCACTCGCTTTCTGTCCATCTCTCTATCTATCCGTCTCCCTCTCTATCTATCTCTATCTCTCTCTCTCTCTCTCTCTCTCTCTCTCTCTCTCTCTCGCTCTCTCTCTCTCTGTCGCTATCTCTCCATCTCTCTCTCTTTGTCACTATCTCTCCATCTCTCTCTCTCTCTTTCTCTCTCTCTCTGTCTCTCTCCGCCCGTCTCTCTGTGTCTCTCACCACCACTTCAAGTGAGTGTCCATCATTGTTTACGGGGTCTCGGGTTCCGCCGGTGGGAGCAGGAGTCCGGGGGGCCGGCCCCTTTGAGCAGTGTGTGTGTGTATGTGTGTGTATATAGCCAGGGGTCACCGCAGGTCACCGCCGGCCTGCCTGACCTTCACTTAAACATGCGTCCGGTATCACCGTCTCCAGACTCCTCCACTCCGTACCTCGGTGGACTGGAAACAAAACATGTCTGGACTGGACAGCAAGGGCTGGGGGGGGGGGGGCGTTACTATGGTAACAGATACGCAAGGTCTCGGTTTGCTAGTTGGCTATTTCTGTGCACACACACATCCACACACGCACACACACACACACACACACACACACACACACACACACACACACACACAGACACACACCCACAGACACACACCCACAGACACACACACACACACACACACACACTCAGTCACACGAGTCTAAGGCTGACATGGGCGGTGGACTACGGCAAACATTCAGAAAACGGAGAGAGAGAGTTTTTTGTTTGAGCTTTTCCACATTCTGTGCGGATTGCGATTGGGCTAATCTCGTGATTTTAGTTTAGTTGTTTAGATTTCACAGTATATAGAGTACTTCTGTGAAATCGCAGGATTGTGTTGTTTTTATCCTGTAAGATTTTTTTGCGTCATTTTGTGTTAAATTAAACTTTTATCATCGCAACAACAAAAAAACTTTTCTCAAAAGTTGTTCAAGGGTGAAAAATATGATGAAAAAGTGCTTCAATCCAGGGCAGATCAAACAGCGTAAGTGGAGTCAACAAAACAATGTGCTATTTGTTTTTTATTCCTTTTTTGAGTCATGTCTCGGTGTTGGATCTTCCAAAAATAAGTCAAAATAATCAGCTTTGCGTCAATTAGCCTTGCATGTGCACACTAGGGTTTTGAACGAATGCGAACTCACCCATCGTGTGATAATTAGCAGAATGCTCCGCGCTGCAGTTGAAGCGCTGTATAATGAGTCTTTCTGAGCAGAAGTTGTAACTCGCTGCCTCATCCTTGAACCCAAATCTCTCCGTTCACTAATTGATATCACTGCCAAAGAACGGGGAACAGGTGCACACAGAACCACAACACACTGTTCACGGGAGTCAGGCTCGCTTTAATGACATTTGAGAAAAGACTCGGCAACGATAAGTGTCTTTGTAAACTTCTAAACTCTATTTTAAGTAAAAAAATGTCACTTGCGGACACATTCAGGTGACAAACCAGCTCTATGATCAACAACAGTTTGATTAGGTTGCTTCACATGTAATAATCATGTTTAACAACATAAACAACCACCTCAAAACAGGATTTCAGTAATGAATAAGATATGAGATACAACCTTTAGTTAGGACCAGTGTGCTATTCTGTACTTGTGTATCTTGTAAACAGCTCCTTAGCCGGCTGCTCTGGTGTTTTTTTCATCGTTTTCCAAGCGATGTGTGTTTCAGATACAGCTGTTGAGACAACAACAGGCAGAACAACAACATAATGACATGTGGACGTGAACTACAACCTCCATAGTTGTAGTACTCAGCAGCGGATTTCTGAGTTGCTCTCTAAGTTTCTTCTCAAGGGGTTTTAAACAAGGATGTAAATAATTATGTTTTATTATATATTGTGTATATTTTTCCCGCTTAGCTTTAACAGTTAATGCAAAAATAGATTCAAGATTCAAGACTCAATAACTTTATTTGTCACATACTACATATACAGGATATAAAGTGAAATGAAATGTGCCGACGCTCAGCGGCATGTGCAAAAGAACCCTAAAGACAACTTGAATTGGCCGGAACCAGAACTTGTAGAATATGTACAATATTTACAGTAAAAAGCACCAAGAGGAGAATAAACGGGCCTCCCTGAACACCTCGCAAACCGATGCTCGCGGCTCGCTCGCCCGACATAAGACAATGCGCGGAGAGGAAGAACGGAGAGTCAAACACAAAAGGAAAAGAGAGGCAAGAGAGAAAGCGGGGGAGTCAGATAGATAGAGAGAATGTTGCGGTACACACACACACACACACACACACACACACACACACACACACACACGTACACTCACGTGCACGCACAGATAAACCAGCCAGACAACTAAGCAGAGTTGTCACAACAACAACAGCAACACACTGACCTTGAAAGCTGACGGAGTGTGTCGATGATTGTCGGTGATTAAAGATCGGTGCGGAGGGGGAGTGACAGCTTGAGTCTCTCATCTGAGTGCCGATCGGTAACCAGGGAAGATGAGCCATGAGGCAGACAATACACCGACTGGCTGTTGACGCCAATGTGACTTCTGCCGGTCAATGTTTGTTGATTCTCTGTGCCGCACACCCATAGATAAATGCATGTATTTGCATGTGTGTGTGTGTGTTGTGTGTGACTGCATGTGTGTGTAATGTTCACCTGTATGGCAAAGTGTGCCGTTTTTACTGATAGAAAAACCATAAAGGGTAGGTAGTAGCGAGCGGAGAGGATGAAAAGTTACGATGGCCATTAGCGGTGTAAGTAGGCATAAAGATGGGACAAAAGAATAGCCTGGAGTCAGCATGCTATTTAAACATGTGCAATCTATAACCCATGTGCAATTTTTTTCTCTCTCTCTCTCTCCTCTCCACTGCATCAACTGTAAGGGAAGTCATTACAGCTAAATATATACCTGGTCCCTTTTCTAGACCGTGTTTTTTTTTCTTAATGATTTCTCTGGAGATGGAAAAAGTTAAACCCAACATTGCTTCACTCACCAAACTTGTGGGCCGACTGAAACAGCTCTAACAAGAGCGTGTGTGTGTGTGTGTTGTGTGTGTCGGTGCATGTATGCGTGTGTGTGCGTGTGTGTGTGTGAATGTGTGTGTGCTTGGGGGGGGGGGAGGTGACTTTGGTCTCGACCGTGACTTTACATTGCATGTAAGCAGCTATGTCTTGCGTGCGTGTGTGTGTGTGTGTGTGCGTGTGCCCGTGCGTGCGTGCGTGTGTGTGTGTGGTGTGTGTGTGTGTGGTGTGTGCGTGGTGTGTGCGTGTGTGTGTCAGTCTGAAGTCTGTTAGCAGCGGCGTGCCCTCTAGAGTAGTGGGAGGCCCGGGGGGGCCCATAGGAGCCGGGTAAAAAATTAGCCCGCAGGCTGATTAGGAGCGAGGCAGCAGGGGATTTTAAAAGCCCTGCTCATTACTACACCTGTAAGGCCTCCTTAAGTAGCCCTGCTGCTGACGACCAGCTGCTCACATCTGCCACAAGCTCTCCCCGACGCACGGTAAACTACTCTTATGCATTCTTTTCTCTTTTTTTCCCTCTTTTCGCTGGCTCCACGTCCTCCAGGGGCGGGTCAAGAATTCAAGATGGAGACAATCGTGTGTAATCGCTCTGGCCCTAAACAGAAACCCAAAACAGAAACACAACCACCGGCGCCTTCATTTTCCCTCCATTACACCATATGGAGCCCGGATGCGTTTGCTGCTGGACTGACCGCTGTGGCGCTTTTAAAAAGTTTCACAGAGTCCAAAAGAAACCAAACCTGGCTGGCTGGCTGACTCCCCTGCCTCCGCCATCTGTGGTGGGCAGACACACTCGTGGTACGCTGGTGGCCCCCGGGCTGCTCCAACGCCCTTTACATCGTACAGGAGGACATCTGCGTTTGTGTGTGTGTGTCTCTCTCTCTCTCTCTCTCTCTCTCTCTTCTTCTCTCTCTCTCTCTCTCTCTCTCTCTCTCTCTCTGTGTTGAAATGTAAGGGATGCCACACCACTATTCTGAGAGGATGACTTCTCCAGGGGTTGATCGGAGGCTGTCCCTCTGTAAAGGGTATGTAAACACCCCCGTCCGTGACGGGTGGGGTTGGTGGTGGTGTTGACGGTGACGGTGACGGTGATGGTGATGGTGGTGGCGCTCGGCGCTGTATCGAGGCCCGCAATCTGTGGGGTCCGCCGAGGCCACGCCCCTTCCCGTCAAGGCAGCGCCCGGGTCGCCTCAGCCCACGCCGACCCCGGTTGACTCCCATCAGCCCTCCTGCTGGGAGAGTAAAACAAACGCACCCCCTCATCCCACCCCTGCAGACAGGCTGTTTAGAAGGCCACTCACCCTATGCAGCGAGAAGGAGGGAGGGAGGGAGGAGAGAGAGGGGTGGAGATGGATGGAGGGAGGGGGGGAGAGAGATGGAGGGAGGAAAGGAAGGGAGAGATGGGATGGGGGGGGGAGAGGAAGGGAGAGATGGATGGGGGGAAGGAAGGAGAGATGGATGGGGGGAGAGGAAGGGAGAGATGGAGGGGGGGTGATAGGGGAAGAAGAGTGGGAGGGGAGGGAGTGAGGGAGAGGTACAGAGGTGAAGCTGGAGATAGCGAGAGGAGGAGAAAGTAAGATGGAGAGACAAAGAGAGAGAAAGAGACACACACACACACACCACGGCACACACACACACCACAGTACACACACACACACACACCACGGCACACACACACACCACAGTACACACACACACACACACCACAGTACACACACACACACACCACGGTACACACACACACACACCACGGTACACACACATTCATACAGTCACACCTTCCGATCAACTACAATCTTTAGCATCATCGAGTAAATACCTCAACTTGTATCTTCAACTTCAGCATAAACACGCGTGCACACATATACACATTTGCATAAACACACACACACACACACACATGCATAAACCCACGCATAGACACACACACACAGACTCAAACACACATGCATAAACAAACACACACACGCACACACACACATCCAGCTGTATTTCTCTTCCTATCATCCCACTGTCTCTCTTCTGTTATCAGAGCCGTGAACTCTGACCCGTGGAGTCCGCATGGTGACTCGCCCACACGCGGTTTCCACCGACGTCACGCTGGGCACACACACGTCACAATGGCCTTGTGCACGTTCCTCACAATTACTTTCCTCAGTATTACGTGCAATATTAATATTACTGTCCAACATCATGTGCTATATTATTATTATTATTTATCATGTTATCTATAAATATGATCTATAACACTACCTCTCATCTCCTCTCATCATCATGTGCAATATTCTTAATGTCATGTCCAATAATATTTCACTTCATTCATGCCAAATTGTTTTCGCCGTCTTTAATATCTTATCTTGCCTACATATTTGTATATTTTAACTGTAAATTTGTAAATCCGTAGTTTATTTTATCATTCTGTTGTTTTCCATTTTGTTTTATTGTACTGTATCGCTATGTAACCTGGGCATAAGAATTTCCTTCGGGATTATTAAAGTTCTATTCTATTCTATTCTATTCTATTCTATTCTATTCTAGGTGCCTGCATTAGTGGATGATACTTTTCGGAGTAATAATGAAAGCCCCTTTGTTTGGACAGAGAGTGGATCGTGGAACATGCAGCTGAGTTTGTGGAATCAGAGCTCAGGAGAAAGCCGGGCTTCAAAACATGTAGGTCGAGGCTTGTTTATTTTCAGCCAAAGCCTCTTATTATTCACCTATGGCGGCCATCTTGGTTGTAAACACTCGCTGGGTGGGGGGGGGGGGGGGGGGGGCTAGTGACCCAGCTAGCGTTTACAACCAAGGTGGCGGCTAGATGAATGCTCCCCTATTAGCAGGGTGTGAATTATGGAGACCCACCAGGAGAACTATTTAATGGTTTGTGACTATTTGAACTATACAAATGCATGAAAATATATTCAATATGTTTTAATTATGAATGTCTTGTTCTGTGTTAGAATATTGTATATAGCATAATTTAATAATATAATTAAATAATATAATAATACAGTTTGATCGCATGTTGTTTGATTTTGTCCTTTCGATTAAAATTATTGCAAGAAAATGTTAAATGACTATACAATACCCTGCTGTGAAGAGACACATAAAAACTTTATATGGATATACGACAAATATACAAAAAAATGGTTGTAAAGATAATTGCCAAAAATGATAGCCAAGAAAGTAAAAGGGACAGGAGACATTTCTCTCGGTCTTTGCAATTGTTTCTCAATGGTCTCTGGAACGAATACATTCTTAGCCTAAATTGCTGTATTACAATTCTGTGTATTGCACTTTGCATAGTATGTTGGACATTTTACTTTATTCTCTTGTCTTACAAGGCCTGCTGGGATATACCTGAAAGTCTGCATGAATGCAGGAAATTACAATGCATTGTCAATATTTGTTCATAATAATAATCATAATATTACCATGTGTGGTATACGAGGGGGCATGGTTTAGTCACAGGGGCTGAGACAAGGGGAGCAGAGCGGCAAAATACCTGTGACTGACGCAGCTGTAGGGGATGAGCATCATTAGCCGGATGGTATTTATTTGACACCTGGTTACTCTCCCCACAGTAGGAAGCTGGGGACGGATGGAGCAGCAGGACCTGACCTAAGGCCGACTCCATAACCCAGGACGCCGACTAACCCGAACAACAAGAACAATTATTATTTATACAGTTATACGCCAATGTGCGAGTTGTGATTAAAACTGTTGAAAGTTATTTCTGACTCCGATCCCTCCGTCAAGGTGTGGCATTGTGGCAACCATTGCTACACCATGATATGTCAGAGATTAAGGAAACATGCTTATTTGAAATACTGGCTACAACAATCTACAACGATAATGCTGCATCCAGTATGTTGTCCATGGCGGCCAGAACGTCTGTTTTTGTTTTGGTCTGTTTGTTGTTCTCAGAGCACCCCGGGGTGCCAGTTATTAAACAAATTGGCACACAAGCACAGTGTGCTGCAGACTCAAGCAAACAAACTGGATCAACTGATATTGTGATAGTTTCTGCCCGACCAATATTATGCATAGTGTTCTGTTACTGTTGTTTAGTTTAGCATTTTATTAACGTTTTTTCAAGGCACATTCAATATGTTCTGTAACAGGTAGTGGTTCCTTTAAGAGAACAGGAAGTTGGTAACAGGAAGTCACCTTTGACCTGTGTGAGTTTAACCAGGAAGTAAAGGATACGCATGGTAAGGTGAATGGCTATTTTCAGGCCACCTGTTCGAGTCAGCAAACATCTGTACACATCTTATGGTATTTGTAGCATCATCGGTATGTTATGCCTTCTTTTGTTCTAATTTACAATTGTAATTCACTATTTGGTGTAAAAGATGTTTTGCAAACTTTATGTAACTCACCTATCTATGCTGTTTGGTCACTAGGGGTTCATAGGGGTCACTAGGGGTTCACATCAACATGTAAGAGTTAAACATGGGTCATTTCATTAAGGATAAAAGTATGTACGTAATGTGTTTACAAGGCATAGTTGAAACATAGCTTTTGATTCTGCTTTCTGTCTGTTTTCAGTTTCACCCTTGTTCAAGTCAATAAATCTGTGGACAAACGGATTAACGTCTTCAGAGTTTTGATGAGAGGAAGGTGTTTAACTTACTGCCTCATATATTCGGTACATATATCGAGGGCGGCACGACGGCTTCGACGCATAAGATAACACAGTATATGCTGGACACGGACAATGGAAAAGAAAGAAGCCACACTAATAATTAGATCCTACGCCTCATGTTCTTCAAAACACTCAAGGGGCTCTTCCACTGAGGCTGCTGCCACCAGGGCTCGGGCTAAAGCAGAGGCAGCCAAGGCACGCCTGCCTTAATGCGAAGAAGGAGATGTCCCTAAAATTAAGAAAAGCACAATTGGAGGCGGAGATGGATATGTTGTCGTTGGAGAAGGAAGTGGCCGCTGCCATGGCTGAAGCCGAAGTCTTGGAGGCAGCCGTTGATGGCAGCGATCGAAGCAGCGGCAAGCATCAACTAGAGGCAACCCTCCTTGACCCAATAGTGTACCAGGGAATACGTCGCCGAACACGCCAAAGAGCAAAATACAATACAATTGGCACCAGCATTGCATCTGCCCTCTCAAGATGAGACCAGACACACACAGAGCCAGCGCCAGCATGCTCTATCCAAGCCCCACACCTCAAAGCAGAGAGTAGCCAAGCCAACGCTGACCTTCGCTCTACAACACCAAACAGTAACAGCTCAGCAGCCACAGCTCACTCCAGACACGCCATTCCCCTCAAGAAACATGCAAGATCATCGTCTCACATATGGAGCAACGTCCAATAACCACAGTCCTCCATTTCCCTACGTGCCCAGCCATGCATCTCAATACCCCCACCACGACAACTCAAGCATGACAGACTTTGTCAGATAATTTGCCCACCGTGAGCTGGTCACTACAGGTTGATGCAATTCAACGACCAACCACACGATTACAGAGCCTGGCAACGGTCCTTCCAGAATGCAGTCAGAGGCCTTGATTTGACATTCAGCGAGGAGATGGATTTACTCGTCAAGTGGCTGAGTAAAGAGTCAGCAGAGCACGCTAAACGGATCAGGACTGTCCATGTTAACCTCCCGGATAGGGGACTCAGGATGATATGGGATAGACTGGACGCATGCTACGGTGCCCCTGAAGCAATTGAAGATGCACTTTTCCAGCGCATCGATATTTTCCCAAAAATCTCCAAACTCCACGAACTAAGTGATCTCCTAATGGAACTCCAAGCAGCAAAGGCAGATGGAGACCTTCCAGGCCTTCAATACCTCGATACATCACAGGGACTAAAACCGTTAGCCCAGAAGTTGCCCTTTAGCCTACAGGAAAAGTCTTTCGGATCCAGGTACAAACAGCACCATGTCTCATTCCCCCCCTTTGGAGTTTTTGTCGACTTAATCAGCCAACAAGCTAAAATCAAGAACGATCCAAGCTTCAACTTCACAAGCCAAATGGATGCTCCTCCAAAAGCAGACAAGACTCCTTGGAGACCAAGCAGACAGAAGGAAATCTCGGTCCACAAGACGGATATATTTCCTTCAGCTCCTCTTGCCTCAGACAGACATGCAGAGGATAGACAATGCCCCATCCATAAAAAGCCCCATCTACTCCAGAAGTGCCGTGCTTTCCGTGAGAAGCCTTTAGAGGAACGTAAAGCATTCCTGAAGGAGAACGGTATTTGCTTTAAATGCTGCACATCAACGCAACACATGGCAAGGAACTGTAAGTCCGCAACAACATGCCTTGAGTATGGGAGTGAGAATCATATCTCTGTCCTCTACCGTGGACCCAGGAGCCATGCCTCTCTACAGAGCATGGTGGGGAGCAAGACCCCGCAAAATCTCCAGAAGCCACAACTCGCTGCACCCAAGTCTGTGGTGACGATCAGAGTGACAGATCGTGCTCCAAATCTGCCTTGTTAAGATCTACCCTGTCAACCGTCGTGACAGAGCATTGAAGGTCTATTCAATCCTCAACGAGCATAGCAATAGATCCCTAGCTCGTTCTGAGTTCTTTGATGTCTTCAATGTCCAAAGCCCCACCTCTCCATATTCTCTCCGGACCTGCTCTGGAGTGACAGAGACCATGGGGAGAAGAGCTTTTGGCTACCAAATTGAATTTGTGGATGGAAAAGTCTTCCCCTACCAAGTCTCTTAGAATGCAACGACATCCCTAACAACAAATTGGAGATTCCGACACCCAGTGCAGCATCCAACCACCCTCACCTTAAGTCAGTGGCTCACCTCATCCCAGAGCTCGAACCAAATCAGGCTTCTCCTCGGGCGCAAGGAAAGTGGATGGCCCTCATGATGCTCCCTACGCCCAGAAACTCGACCTGGGATGGGTGATAGTTGGTAACGTTTGCTTAGGGTGTTCACAAGCCAGCCACAGTGAATGCATTCTATACAAGCACGACGGAACAAGAACGCCCCTCCATCTTCGAGCCCTGCCCAAACGTCTTCCACGTGAAGGAGATATCAAATCAAATCAAGTTTATTTATATAGCACATTTAAAACAACCACAGGATGACCAAAGTGCTGTACAGTGAAACATAAAAGCAGTTAAAAATAAGAACAAGGCAATAAAATCATATACGTTAAAACAAATAGATAAAATAGTCAGGAAACGTCCAGACATTCAAATGCCAGGCTGAACATATGTGCCTTAAGTTTGTTTTTGAAGAGTTCAATGGACGGGGAACATTTGATTGAGTATGGTATGGTGTTCCAGAGCTTTGGGGCAGCAACTGAGAAAGCGCGGTCGCCCAGAGCCCTTAACCTCGACCGCGGCACTGACAGGAAGAGCAGGTCAGAGGATCTGAGTGTCCTGGGATTGGAGAGTGGGTGAATGAGTTCTGAGATGTACTGGGGTGCCAGGCCATGTAGAGCTTTAAAAACAAACAGTAGAACTTTAAAATCAATCCTGTACTTGATGGGTAGCCAGTGCAGGGATGCCAGTACAGCTGTGATGCTGTCTCGTTTTCTAGTCCCAGTTATAAGCCGGGCAGCTGCATTTTGCACCAGTTGTAAACGGGATATATGTGACTGGTTGATACCTAGGTATAGTGAATTACAGTAATCTAACCGTGAGGTGATAAGTGAGTTGGTAACGATTTTTAGATTGTTCCGCGTGAGGAATGATTACGTAGTTGAAAATAGCAACCTCTCACAACAGAGTTTATTTGTTTGTCAAACTTGAGGCATGGGTCAAAGATGACACCAAGATTTCTGGCATGGGGGTGAAGGTTGGGTGCCAGGGGTCCTAAGCAGTCAGCAGTGGCCATGGTGATGTTGGAGGGGCCGAATAGTACCACTTCGGTTTTGGCGTCGTTTAGTTGGAGGAAATTTCTAGCCATCCACGCTTTGACCTCATCTAGGCAGTTAAGGAGGATACTAACTGAGCTGTTGTTCTTATTACTTGTTTCTATGGGGAGGTACACCTGGGTGTCGTCAGCGTAGCAATGATAAGACACATTGTGTTTTTGAAATATGGAACCTAGTGGGAGCATGTATAAGGAAAACAGAATTGGCCCCAGGATTGAGCCTTGGGGCACTCCGCAGGTGATGGGAGCTGACTGTGGATAGAAGGTTTCCAGCCTCTACAGAGAACGATCTGTCAGATAAGTAGGATGTAAGCCACTGGAGGGCGCTTCCCTGTATACCGACCTGGTGCTCAAGACGGCTTAACAAGATATTGTGGTCCACAGTGTCAAAGGCGCAGCTAAGATCCAGGAGAACTAAAATGGCACATTTCCCTGAATCACGGGAGAGCAGAAGGTCGTTTGAGACTCTAAGCAGAGCAGACTCAGTGCTGTGGCGTGCTCTGAAGCCTGATTGAAATTTGTCCATGATGTTGTTATTCTCTATAAAAGACAAGAGCTGAGAGTATACAATCTTTTCTAGGACCTTTGACAGAAATGGGAGCTTTGATATAGGCCGGAAGTTATTTAGAACAGTGGTGTCGAGGTTGGGTTTTTTGATAGTGGGTTGCACTACTGCATGTTTAAAGCAGGAAGGGACAGAGCTGTTCACTAGACTACTGTTCAAAATGAGGGAGACAGTGGGACCTACGGTGTCAAAGACATCCTTCAATAGGCGTGTAGGGACGATGTCCATGGGACAGGTAGTCGGCTTAGTGTGTCTGACCACGTCGCTGATATGGGCCAGAGACACCGGCTCCAACCCAGTTAGGACAGCAGAGCAGGGAGGAGGGGTCATAGACAGGGGGTGAGATACCCGATCTGATATTCTCAATTTTCCTTGTAAAGAAATTGAGGAATTCCTCACAAGTGACTGTGGAGGGCACAGAGGGGGCAGTAACAGCAGGATTTAGGACAGTGTTGATAGTGTGAAATATTGCTTTGGGTGAATGAGAGTTTTTGAAATAATATCAGCAAAGTAATTTGCTCTGGCTGCTTTGATAATTTTTTGATAATTGACAAGGGAACTCCTCAATATGTCATATGAGATTTGAAGCTTGTCTTTTTTCCACCTTCTCTCTGCTCTCCTACATAATACCCTGGCGGCACGGGTGTTTTCATTCAGCCAGGGCTGGGTTTTCGTATTTGGTTGCCTCAGTTTGAGTGGGGCTACATCTTTCAGGATATCTGCACAGGTTGAGTTAAACTGAGTGATCAACTCTTCTGTAGCCATTTCCAGTGTCCCAATTATTCTAGAATGCTCTCTACAGAGAAACTTGCCTGCTCCACAGTGTTTCAGCAGACAAAGGATGATAACAAAGTGGCCCCATCTATTGATGACATCTCATTCTTGCAAACAACGGAACCAAGGCTTAAAGAAGGATGAGGGCAACAGCTGGGTAGCTCTGCTGCCAAGACACCAAGGCGTTGCCTTCCTGACAACAAGGCTACCACCAAAGTCACTGACTGTAAAGGCTGGCATCACTGCCACACAGCAATCTCAGTTGATTAACTCTTACAGTCTAAGAGAACCATCATCCACGCAGTTCAAGAAGAGACATACACATGTACACATGTCTAAGGGAGGAGGAGAACCTCCCAAAGGATAGTCCTCTCAAAGCTTTAGACCCTCTTATTGATGCTGATGGCCTTCTGCGAGTCAGAGGTCGCATCAGAGAAGCAGAACTCCAGCAAGGAGAGAAAACCCCTCTCATTCCTGGCAAGCACCATATAGCAACGCTTCTTGTCAGGCATTACCATGAGAAAACCCAACACCAAGGACGACTGTTCACCGAGGGTGCCATACGTGCTGCAGGCTTCTGGATCATCGGTGGCAAAAGGCAGCGTTATCCATGGGTGCGTCATATGCCAAAGACTTTGCGGCACACCTCAGACACAGAAGATGGCAGACCTTCCAGAAGCCTTTCCACTGAACCTCCGTTCACTGTCAGCCTGGACGTTTTCGGCCCATGGACAGTAGCTTCATGCTGGACAAGGGGTGGCCTCGCTCAGAGTAAGCGGTGGGCAGTGCTATTTACCTGTATGAGCGTAAGAGCTGATCACAAGTTCATCAAGCTTCATCAACGTCCTAAGACGTTTCCTCGCCATCAGGGGCCCAGTGAAACTCATCCGTTCCGATTGAGGAACCAACTTCATCAGTGCTTGTAAGGAGCTGAAGATTCCTTCCAATATTGACAACACTTCTGTTGAGAACTTCTTTTTGGACCAGGGCTGCACATGGAAGTTCAATCCTCCCCACACCTCTCACTTGGGCGGTGCATGGGAGAGGATGATTGGTGTGGCGAGAAGAATACTGGACTCTATGTTCCTCCAGTTTGGGACTTCAAAGCTGACCCACGAGGCACTCACCACACTAATGGCAGAGGTGGCTGCTATCATCAATGCCAGACCTCTCATTCCGGTGTCCACCGATCCAGACAATCCTCTCATACTTACACCGGCAACACTCCTCACCCAGAAAGTGAGTCTTCCTTCTGCCCCAAGTAGTGACTGGGTCAATGACCTCCACAAAAACCAATGGCGCCAAGTCCAGCATCTGGCTCAAAGCTGCTGGAATAGATGGAAGAAGCAATATCTTTATTCACTTCAGCCACGAAGGAAGTGGCAGCCTTCCCAGCATGACCTTCAACCTGGAAGCATTGTGCTTCTCAAGGTTGACCAACTTAAGAGGAACGAATGGCCTCTGGGGCTGATTACTCAAGTATTTCCCAGCAAAGACAGTAGGGTACGCAAGGTAGAGATCAAGGTCGCCAGGAAAGACGGGATTAAAGTGTACCTGCGGCCTGTTATAGAGACAATCCTGTTCCTCCTGAGAAGAAGTCATCATGACTTATGGACTGTTGGGTTGTCTTTTTAACGACGCCAGACGGGGAGTGTTCTGTTACTGTTGTTTAGTTTAGCATTTTATTAATGTTTTTTCTAGGCACATTCAATATATTCTGTAACAGGTAGTGGTTCCTTTAAGAGAACAGGAAGTTGGTAACAGGAAGTCACCTTTGACCTGTGTGAGTTTAACCAGGAAGTAAAGGATACGCATGGCAAGGTGAATGGCTATTTTCAGGCCGCCTGTTCGAATCAGCAAACTGTACACATCTTATGCTATTATGCATATTATGCTATTCACTATTTGGTGTAAAAGTTGTTGTTTTGCAAACTATGTAACTCACCTATCGATGCTATGTTTGGTCACTAGGGGTTCACATCAAGAAGAAGATCTTTATTAATCCACACATAGTGGTCACACAACACACAGCGGGAAGTGGCGGCCGCCAAACACGCGCATGCAGGGAGGGTGGCCCGTGGAAATGCGTCCTCTGCATTTAACCCATCCTGCTGCCCCTCCAGGGGCAGCCAGGAGCAGTGGGCAGCCATTCTGACGGCGCCCGGGGACCAACAGCTCCAGATTTTACATCCACATCTTGGTCAGGGATGTGGACAGGATATCAACATGTAAGAGTTAAACATGGGTCATTTCATTAAGGATAAAAGTATGTACGTAATGTGTTTACAAGGCATAGTTGGAACATAGCTTTTGATTATGCTTTGTCTGTTTTCAGTTTCACCCTTGTTCAAGTCAATAAACGTGTGGATAAACGGATTAACGTCTTCAGAGTTTTGATGAGAGGAAGGTGTTTAACTTACTGCCTCATATGGTACATATAAACATAGCCAGCTATGCATTTAGCTACCATTGATAGTTATAAACGGTCAACGTGAGAGACATTGCAAATGTATACATTAGAGCAGGGGTTCCCGGGTTCCCAAACTTTTAAGCCCGCGACCCCCAAAATAACGGTGCCAGAGACTGGCGACCCCCACTATCCCCAGAGGTGACTGAAACATAAGAAAACGCACAGGACGCTCGCACTAATAGGCGTATCCAAACACGGGCATAACGACAACACAAAAGAACAGAACAGCCTGACAACCACGATATGATTTTACATATAACTATTTACTATAAGATAAAAGCAGAATACGTCAGTCAAAGTAACAGAACTCAGTATTACGCAGAACAACGTACTAGCCATAAACTGTAGCACTGAGTAAACGTGAACATTGTTGCGGTGCAAATTTACATTTTTGGGAATTAGGCTACTATGTTTAATGTCACCTAATGAGATGGGTGGGCACTATGCGTGGAGCACAGCAAGCCAATTCTGGGTTTAATTTTGGAGACGGCCACTCGGAGATCATCCTCCACATTTAGACACTGATTTCTCAGTGCCGAGAAAGTCTTTTCGCACAGCTATGTAGAGCCAAGCGGCGTCAGTACGTCCATCGCGGCCTTGGATAGCTGTGGATATTCTCTCTCCACTGAAATCCAGAACTCGGCAAGCGTCTTTGAATTAAAAGCGGTCTTTAAAGTGCGGTCACTTGACAGTTCAACCAGTGCGTCCTCCATGTCGGATGACAGATGACTTGCGGTCGTTTCAGTGAATGGTGATCTCATCCAGTCATATTTTTCCGGAGCTGTTTCCTCTGGGAAATACTTGTTAAAGTGTTCCAGGAGGGCTTGAAGGTGGGTAGTGATAGACTTCTTCACAGTGTTAACTTATTTTCCTCCATGAATTCCTCCAGCTCAGGAAACATATCAATCGTGCCCATTTCAACTCGCGCAGTCCAGCAATCCACTTTCCTCTTGAATGCGCAGATTTTATCATTCAGCGACATGATGGTTGTGTTTTCACCTTGCAATGACACGTTAAGTCCGTTCAGTCTGTCAAATATGCAAGACAAATACGCTAGCCTTGTTAACCAGTCGGTCAGTCAGGTGGTCAGCGAGCTGGGACCCATGCTCCATCAGAAATTAGCGCACCTCGTCCCGCAGTTCATACAGGCGGCTGAGAACAGGTGCCCTCTTGTGGTGGTAAGCCAGACGAAAAAGTTAATTTAAGATGATTCTGAAAATCATCTCGCGTCGGGGGGTCGCGACCCCCACTTTTGGAACCCCTGCATTAGAGGATCAACTTACAGTGTAGGACTCGTTGCTTGTCATTGTAACAGTAGAATACATGCACTCGTCTCATAATGTTGCGCTCAGCTCGCCTTGTGTTCGTTCTGTGTCCTCAACCTGGCAACACGAGGGAGCTTTGAATCTGGGGAGGATGAGGGGGAGGGCAGAGACAACTTTCTCCAATGTTGTGACTTTTGACTGCAGTACCCACTGTCATTGTTACATATAGCACCTTAAAAATGAATCCTACAGTCTTGCATAGTGATATTCACGTATTGTCTGAAATCTTCTTGCGTTCCCTAGTGGTGAGGCATCACATTTATGTGAAAAAGTGAAAAATTGGAGACTCCTTGAATGTGACTATTATTTGAAACCTGCCTATTAGAATGATAATTGTTGTTCCATCTCTGTTGACATATCTGCAATTGCACATGTTTATCACTGTCCATCTCCCTATGGGTCATTAAAACGTCTTTTTTGCCACGATGATAGGAAAAAAACAAGGAGGATGTCAGATTTCAGTTCATTTTAAATTAATTTCAATCTCAATTGTGAGGAAGCGACATCAGTTTTTGAAGACCAAAGTAAGTTTTTCCATTTTTATTTTATTAGGAGGTGGAAATTGATTCCATCCATAATAGATGAGTCAGGAAATGCTTTTCCTACTTAATTTCATCGAGGTATCTGATATTTTCTGTCCAAATATCTACAGATTGATTTAACTTGAGTGTGTGCTCTCCTGAGTGACGGCTTTAGTAAGCTCTGCTGAATGCAGATTTGCGTAATCAAACGTGCAGAACAGAGAATAAGTGGATATTGAAAATAACACTTTTTATATTTTCTTATATTCCAAGTTTTGTTTTCTGTTATCTGCTGCGTGACTGCAATTGTATACACAAGTTTTAATGCACAAACATACACTTGACAGTACACAGGCGTTGTGTATACACCTCCTCACCAACTACCGCCTATGTACCAGTCTAACTTGTATTTGCCTCAGTCTAACTCACTTCAGTCCAACTTATACTGGGCTCAGTCTAACTCACCCCAGTGTAACTTATACTGAGCTCAGTCTAACTTATACTGGGCTCTAAGTCTAACTCACTCCTGTCTACCGGGCTCAATCGAACCCACTCCAGTCTAACTCAAAGTTCTGGCACTGGGAGACAACCACTGCTCTGGAATGCACCCCCAACCCCCCCCCCCCCCCGCATCCAAAAGGACAGCTGGTCCCATGCTCTGCTCCAGCAGTTTCCGGGGTCACCTGAGCAGCATGTTGCATTCCCTTTTGATCACCCTCTCTCTCTCTCTTCTCTCTCTCTCTCTCTCTCTCTCTCTCTCTCTCTCTCTCTCTCTCTCTCCTTCCATCTCCTTTATTCTTTTCTTCATCTCCTGCCCTCCCCTGCTGGTTGTTCCTGCCTGGCTGGGGAGGGGTTCCAGATCTGGGGGTGGTGGTGGAGGGTAAGTGGAGGCCTGGTGTGCTGGGGGGGCCGGGGGTTGGGGGAGCCGGGGGTTGGGGGGGGGATCCACATTGACTGTATTTATTGTTTCATGTAAGTCCCTCCCTGGGCTCCTTAGGGGCCCAGGGGGGCCACCAGGGGTCTGGCAGAAGGTTGAGGCAGAGTTCACACCGTGACCATGTGAACTCCTCAACTACAAGGCCCGTTTAGCGGCCCAGTGTGTGTTCTGTGTGTGTGTGTGTGTGTGTGTGTGTGTGTGTGAGAGCATGAGTGTTGTAGTGTGCTCTTAACCCCCCCCCTCCCATCCACCCACACACACACACAAACCTCTTTAGTATTTGCAGGATAATAAATTCAGTGAGGAAACACACGTAAAGACACACAATGGCGCAAAACATACACACCAAGCACACACACACCCACACACACACACATGCATGAGCACACACCACACACACACACACACACAAACACACATACGCACATTCACAGCTGTGTGCTCTCAGGAATAGGATGTTTAGTGGCTGGTGACGCTTGGCTTTTAAGTCATTGTGGTGCTCATTTACTTTTGTTTGGCAACAGCTACATTTAACCACCCCCTACTGTACACACACACACACACACACACACACACACACACACACACACACACATACATACATACACAGGCACACACACACACGGCACGTTGGCATGTCTCTTCAATCATATGTCGTTAAAGCGCTCGGTGAGCACACAGGCTTCAGCGTGATGTACAGTAGATAGTTTACATGTCAGTAGCATGTGTGTGTTTACATGCACATGTTTGCATCAGTGTCCGCTCATGTGTGTCCCGTGCGCGCTTGTTTATGTGCATGTCTGCACAGAACGTGCATACGGGCGACATCATGTCTCCCCTACTGTTCAGCGCTAGTAGCACCGCCGCCGCTACGCTATGCTACGCTACGCTACTACAGGGTCTTTAGTGGCGCTGGGGCTAGCGCTCTCTCTCCCACTGGGACGATTCAAGCCAAAATGCAGTCGTTAAAATAAAGAATGCTAGCATTTCTTTTGTGGATAGTGCTATGAAGTGTAGAAAGATCTTCATCGGCTGAGATCAAATATAAATAATAATACTTAAACAAACACCATCCTACAAAGCCTGTGGAATTATTAAGTCATTATCGGGGCTGTCCAATCTTTCCATATGCTGCGTATTCGAAAATACTTCAATTAGTGTACAGGCTCGGGAAATAACCGGGAAAACTCTACTCCCCAATGGAGGCTAAATCAGATTTCATGCTGCAGTAATTCCTACCTAGGCCTAGTTAAAACATAATAGCGTGCCGTGTGACCACTGGATTCAAATAAAGGTATGCGATAGCGCCATTATTTGAACAAGGTTGCATTGAGTATCAATCAGCCCCATGAAACCTCACAGGGCTGAATAAGACCATTTTCTGCACCATTTTCGGCAGGTGGAATTCACAGGTAGGCCGAGCAAATGAGCAAATAATATAGAATTTAAATGATGTATGTCCAAAATGATAGACCTACTGTAGCCCACTGGAGTAGGCCTACTATAAGCTTTGATATAGGCCGGAAGTTATTTAGAACAGTGGTGTCGAGGTTGGGTTTTTTGATAGTGGGTTGCACTACTGCATGTTTAAAGCAGGAAGGGACAGAGCTGTTCACTAGACTACTGTTCA
Organism: Coryphaenoides rupestris; assembly: GCA_002895965.2. Lineage (NCBI taxonomy): Eukaryota > Metazoa > Chordata > Actinopteri > Gadiformes > Macrouridae > Coryphaenoides > Coryphaenoides rupestris. Next base: position 877,069 of record PIJE02000015.1, read on the forward strand.
AAATGAGGGAGACAGTGGGACCTACGGTGTCAGACATCCTTCAATAGGCGTGTAGGGACGATGTCCATGGGACATGTAGTCGGCTTAGTGTGTCTGACCACGTCGCTGATATGGGCCAGAGACACCGGCTCCAACCCAGTTAGGACAGCAGAGCAGGGAGGAGGGGTCATAGACAGGGGGTGAGATACCCGATCTGATATTCTCAATTTTCCTTGTAAAGAAATTGAGGAATTCCTCACAAGTGACTGTGGAGGGCACAGAGGGGGCAGTAACAGCAGGATTTAGGACAGTGTTGATAGTGTGAAATATTGCTTTGGGTGAATGAGTTTTTTGAAATAATATCAGCAAAGTAATTTGCTCTGGCTGCTTTGATAATTTTTTGATAATTGACAAGGGAACTCCTCAATATGTCATATGAGATTTGAAGCTTGTCTTTTTTCCACCTTCTCTCTGCTCTCCTACATAATACCCTGGCGGCACGGGTGTTTTCATTCAGCCAGGGCTGGGTTTTCGTATTTGGTTGCCTCAGTTTGAGTGGGGCTACATCTTTCAGGATATCTGCACAGGTTGAGTTAAACTGAGTGATCAACTCTTCTGTAGCCATTTCCAGTGTCCCAATTATTCTAGAATGCTCTCTACAGAGAAACTTGCCTGCTCCACAGTGTTTCAGCAGACAAAGGATGATAACAAAGTGGCCCCATCTATTGATGACATCTCATTCTTGCAAACAACGGAACAAGGCTTAAAGAAGGATGAGGGCAACAGCTGGGTAGCTCTGCTGCCAAGACACCAAGGCGTTGCCTTCCTGACAACAAGGCTACCACCAAAGTCACTGACTGTAAAGGCTGGCATCACTGCCACACAGCAATCTCAGTTGATTAACTCTTACAGTCTAAGAGAACCATCATCCACGCAGTTCAAGAAGAGACATACACATGTACACATGTCTAAGGGAGGAGGAGAACCTCCCAAAGGATAGTCCTCTCAAAGCTTTAGACCCTCTTATTGATGCTGATGGCCTTCTGCGAGTCAGAGGTCGCATCAGAGAAGCAGAACTCCAGCAAGGAGAGAAAACCCCTCATCATTCCTGGCAAGCACCATATAGCAACGCTTCTTGTCAGGCATTACCATGAGAAAACCCAACACCAAGGACGACTGTTCACCGAGGGTGCCATACGTGCTGCAGGCTTCTGGATCATCGGTGGCAAAAGGCAGCGTTATCCATGGGTGCGTCATATGCCAAAGACTTTGCGGCACACCTCAGACACAGAAGATGGCAGACCTTCCAGAAGCCTTTCCACTGAACCTCCGTTCACTGTCAGCCTGGACGTTTTCGGCCCATGGACAGTAGCTTCATGCCGGACAAGGGGTGGCCTCGCTCAGAGTAAGCGGTGGGCAGTGCTATTTACCTGTATGAGCGTAAGAGCTGTTCACAAGTTCATCAAGCTTCATCAACGTCCTAAGACGTTTCCTCGCCATCAGGGGCCCAGTGAAACTCATCCGTTCCGATTGAGGAACCAACTTCGTCAGTGCTTGTAAGGAGCTGAAGATTCCTTCCAATATTGACAACACTTCTGTTGAGAACTTCTTTTTGGACCAGGGCTGCACATGGAAGTTCAATCCTCCCCACACCTCTCACTTGGGCGGTGCATGGGAGAGGATGATTAGTGTGGCGAGAAGAATACTGGAGTTCCTCCAGTTTGGGACTTCAAAGCTGACCCACGAGGCACTCACCACACTAATGGCAGAGGTGGCTGCTATCATCAATGCCAGACCTCTCATTCCGGTGTCCACCGATCCAGAAGATCCTCTCATACTTACACCGGCAACACTCCTCACCCAGAAAGTGAGTCTTCCTTCTGCCCCAAGTAGTGACTGGGTCAATGACCTCCACAAAACCAATGGCGCCAAGTCCAGCATCTGGCTCAAAGCTGCTGGAATAGATGGAAGAAGCAATATCTTTATTCACTTCAGCCACGAAGGAAGTGGCAGCCTTCCCAGCACGACCTTCAACCTGGAAGCATTGTGCTTCTCAAGGTTGACCAACTTAAGAGGAACGAATGGCCTCTGGGGCTGATTACTCAAGTATTTCCCAGCAAAGACAGTAGGGTACGCAAGGTAGAGATCAAGGTCACCAGGAAAGACGGGATTGAAGTGTACCTGCGGCCTTTTAGAGACAATCCTGTTCCTTGCTCCTGAGAAGAAGTCATCATGACTTATGGACTGTTGGGTTGTCTTTTTAACGACGCCAGACGGGGAGTGTTCTGTTACTGTTGTTTAGTTTAGCATTTTATTAATGTTTTTTCTAGGCACATTCAATATATTCTGTAACAGGTAGTGGTTCCTTTAAGAGAACAGGAAGTTGGTAACAGGAAGTCACCTTTGACCTGTGAGTTTAACCAGGAAGTAAAGGATACGCATGGCAAGGTGAATGGCTATTTTCAGGCCGCCTGTTCGAATCAGCAAACTGTACACATCTTATGCTATTATGCATATTATGCTATTCACTATTTGGTGTAAAAGTTGTTGTTTTGCAAACTATGTAACTCACCTATCGATGCTATGTTTGGTCACTAGGGGTTCACATCAAGAAGAAGATCTTTATTAATCACGACATGATGGTTGTGTCACCTTGCAGTGACACGTTAAGTCCGTTCAGTCTGTCAAATATGCAAGACAAATACGTTAGCCTTGTTAACCAGTCAGGGTCAGTCAGGTGCTCAGCGAGCTGGGGACCCATGATGCTCCATCAGAAATAAGCGCACCTCGTCCCGCAGTTCATACAGGCGGCCTCTTGTGGTGTTAAGCCAGACGAAAAAGTACATTTAAGAGGATTCTGAAAATCATGTCGCGACCCCCACTTTTGGAACCCCTGCATTAGAGGATCAACTTACAGTGTAGGACTCATTGCTTGTCATTGTAACAGTAGAATACATGCACTCGTCTCATAATGTTGCGCTCAGCTCGCCTTGTGTTCGTTCTGTGTCCTCAACCTGGCAACACGAGGGAGCTTTGAATCTGGGGAGGGTGAGGGGGAGGGCAGAGACAACTTTCTCCAATGTTGTGACTTTTGACTGCAGTACCCACTGTCATTGTTACATATAGCACCTTAAAAATGAATCCTACAGTCTTGCATAGTGATATTCACGTATTGTCTGAAATCTTCTTGCGTTCCCTAGTGGTGAGGCATCACATTTATGTGAAAAAGTGAAAGTGACTCCTTGAATGTGACAGTATTTTTTGAAACCTGCCTATTAGAATGATAATTGTTGTTTCATCTCTGTTGACATATCTGCAATTGCACATGTTTATCACTGTCCATCTCCCTATGGGTCATTAAAACGTCTTTTTTGCCACGATGATAGGAAAAAAACAAGGAGGATGTCAGATTTCAGTTCATTTTAAATTAATTTCAATCTCAATTGTGAGGAAGCGACATCAGTTTTTGAAGACCAAAGTAAGTTTTTCCATTTTTATTTTATTAGGAGGTGGAAATTGATTCCATCCATAATAAATGAGTCAGGAAATGCTTTTCCGACTTAATTTCATCGAGGTATCTGATATTTTCTGTCCAAATATCTACAGATTGATTTAACTTGAGTGTGTGCTCTCCTGAGTGACGGCTTTAGTAAGCTCTGCTGAATGCAGATTTGCGTAATCAAACGTGCAGAACAGAGAATAAGTGGATATTGAAAATAACACTTTTTATATTTTCTTATATTCCAAGTTTTGTTTTCTGTTCCTTATCTGCTGCGTGACTGCAATTGTATACACAAGTTTTAATGCACAAACATACACTTGACAGTACACAGGCGTTGTGTATACACCTCCTCACCAACTACCGCCTATGTACCAGTCTAACTTGTATTTGCCTCAGTCTAACTCACTTCAGTCCAACTTATACTGGGCTCAGTCTAACTCACCCCAGTGTAACTTATACTGAGCTCAGTCTAACTTATACTGGGCTCTAAGTCTAACTCACTCCTGTCTACCGGGCTCAATCGAACCCACTCCAGTCTAACTCAAAGTTCTGGCACTGGGAGACAACCACTGCTCTGGAATGTACCCCCCTCTTTCTCCCCCTTCCTGTCTTTGCTCTCTCTGTCCCTCTCTCTTTCTCCCTCTCTGTCTATGTTTCTCTCTGTCTCCCCTCTCTCTCTCTCTCTCTCTCTCTCTCCTTCCATCTCCTTTATTCTTTTCTTCATCTCCTGCCCTCCCCTGCTGGTTGTTCCTGCCTGGCTGGGGAGGGGTTCCAGATCTGGGGGTGGTGGTGGAGGGTAAGTGGAGGCCTGGTGTGCTGGGGGGGCCGGGGGTTGGGGGGGGCGGGGGTTGGGGGGGGGATCCACATTGACTGTATTTATTGTTTCATGTAAGTCCCTCCCTGGGCTCCTTAGGGGCCCAGGGGGGCCACCAGGGGTCTGGCAGAAGGTTGAGGCAGAGTTCACACCGTGACCATGTGAACTCCTCAACTACAAGGCCCGTTTAGCGGCCCAGTGTGTGTTCTGGTTCCTTTAAGAGAACAGGAAGTTGGTAACAGGAAGTCACCTTTGACCTCCTTTGTGAGTTTAACCAGGAAGTAAAGGATACGCATGGCAAGGTGAATGGCTATTTTCAGGCCGCCTGTTCGAATCAGCAAACTGTACACATCTTATGCTATTATGCATATTATGCTATTCACTATTTGGTGTAAAAGTTGTTGTTTTGCAAACTATGTAACTCACCTATCGATGCTATGTTTGGTCACTAGGGGTTCACATCAAGAAGAAGATCTTTATTAATCCACACATAGTGGTCACACAACACACAGCGGGAAGTGGCGGCCGCCAAACACGCGCATGCAGGGAGGGTGGCCCGTGGAAATGCGTCCTCTGCATTTAACCCATCCTGCTGCCCCTCCAGGGGCAGCCAGGAGCAGTGGGCAGCCATTCTGACGGCGCCCGGGGACCAACAGCTCCAGATTTTACATCCACATCTTGGTCAGGGATGTGGACAGGATATCAACATGTAAGAGTTAAACATGGGTCATTTCATTAAGGATAAAAGTATGTACGTAATGTGTTTACAAGGCATAGTTGGAACATAGCTTTTGATTATGCTTTGTCTGTTTTCAGTTTCACCCTTGTTCAAGTCAATAAACGTGTGGATAAACGGATTAACGTCTTCAGAGTTTTGATGAGAGGAAGGTGTTTAACTTACTGCCTCATATGGTACATATAAACATAGCCAGCCATGCATTTAGCTACCATTGATAGTTATAAACGGTCCACATGAGACATTGCAAATGTATACATTAGAGCAGGGGTTCCTGGGTTCCCAAACTTTTAAGCCCGCGACCCCCAAAATAACGGTGCCAGAGACTGGCGACCCCCACTATCCCAGAGGGTGACTGAAACATAAGAAAACGCACAGGACGCTCGCACTAACAGGCGTATCCAAACACGGGCATAACGACAACACAAAAGAACAGAACAGCCTGACAACCACGATATGATTTTACATAGAACTATTTACTATAAGATAAAAGCAGAATACGTCAGTCAAAGTAACAGAACTCAGTATTACACAGAACAACGTAACAGCCATAAACTGTAGCACTGAGTAAACATGTGAACATTGTTGTGGTGCAAATTAAATTTTTGGGAATAGGCTACTATGTTTAATGTCACCTAATGAGATGGGTGGGCACTATGCGTGGAGCACAGCAAGTCAATTCTGGGTTTTAATTTTGAGACGGCCACTCGGAGATCATCCTCCATTTAGACACTGATTTTCTCAGTGCCGAGAAAGTCTTTTCGCACAGCTATGTAGAGCCAAGCGGCGTCAGTACGTCCATCGCGGCCTTGGATAGCTGTGGATATTCTCTCTCCACTGAAATCCAGAACTCAGCAAGCGTCTTTGAATTAAAAGCGGTCTTTAAGGTGCGGTCACTTGACAGTTCAACCAGTGCGTCCTCCATGTCGGATGACAGATGACTTGCGGTCGTTTCAGTGAATGGTGATCTCATCCAGTCATATTTTTCCGGAGCTGTTTCCTCTGGGAAATACTTGTTAAAGTTGTTCCAGGAGGGCTTGAAGGTGGGTAGTGATAGACTTCTTCACAGTGTTAACTTATTTTCCTCCATGAATTCTCCAGCTCAGGAAACATATCAATCCTGCCCATTTCAACTCGCGCAGTCCAGCGATCCACTTTCCTCTTGAATGCGCAGATTTTATCATTCAGCGACATGATGGTTGTTTTTCACCTGACAATGACACGTTAAGTCCGTTCAGTCTGTCAAATATGCAAGACAAATACCTAGCCTTGTTAACCAGTCGGTCAGTCAGGTGGTCAGCGAGCTGGGACCCATGCTCATCAGAAATTAGCGCACCTCGTCCCGCAGTTCATACAGGCGGCTGAGAACAGGTGCCCTCTTGTGGTGGTAAGCCAGACGAAAAAGTTAATTTAAGATGATTCTGAAAATCATCTCGCGTCGGGGGGTCACGACCCCCACTTTTGGAACCCCTGCATTAGAGGATCAACTTACAGTGTAGGACTCGTTGCTTGTCATTTGTAAACAGTAGAATACATGCACTCGTCTCATAATGTTGCGCTCAGCTCGCCTTGTGTTCGTTCTGTGTCCTCAACCTGGCAACACGAGGGAGCTTTGAATCTGGGGAGGTGAGGGGAGGGCAGAGACAACTTTTCTCAATGTTGTGACTTTTGACTGCAGTACCCACTGTCATGTTACATATAGCACCTTAAAAATGAATCCTACAGTCTTGCATAGTGATATTCACGTATTGTCTGAAATTTTCTTGTGTTCCCTAGTGGTGAGGCATCACATTTATGTGAAAAAGTGAAAGTGACTCCTTGAATGTGACAGTATTTTTTGAAACCTGCCTATTAGAATGATAATTGTTGTTTCATCTCTGTTGACATATCTGCAATTGCACATGTTTATCACTGTCCATCTCCCTATGGGTCATTAAAACGTCTTTTTTGCCACGATGATAGGAAAAAAAAAAGGAGGATGTCAGATTTCAGTTCATTTTAAATGAATTTCAATCTCAATTGTGAAGTTTTTGAAGACCAAAGTAAGTTTTTCCATTTTTATTTTATTAGGAGGTGGAAATTGATTCCATCCATAATAGATGAGTCAGGAAATGCTTTTCCTACTTAATTTCATCGAGGTATCTGATATTTTCTGTCCAAAATATCTACAGATTTGATTAACTTGAGTGTGTGCTCTCCTGAGTGACGGCTTTAGTAAGCTCTGCTGAATGCAGATTTGCGTAATCAAACGCTGCAGAACAGAGAATAAGTGGATATTGAAAATAACACTTTTTATATTTTCTTATATTCCAAGTTTTGTTTTCTGTTGACTGTTGCGTGACTGCAATTGTATACACAAGTTTTAATGCACAAAACATACACTTGACAGTACACAGGCGTTTGTGTATACACCTCCTCACCACTACCGCCTATGTCCCAGTCTAACTTGTATTTGCCTCAGTCTAACTCACTTCAGTCCAACTTATCTGGGCTCAGTCCTAACTCACCCCAGTGTAACTTCATACTGAGCTCAGTCTAACTATACTGGGCTCTAAGTCTAACTCACTCCTGTCTACCGGGCTCAATCGAACCACTCCAGTCTAACTCAAGTTCTGGCACTGGGAGACAACCACTGCTCTGGAATGGCACCCCCCCCCCCCCCCCGCATCCAAAAGGACAGCTGGTCCCATGCTCTGCTCCAGCAGTTTCCGGGGTCACCTGAGCAGCATGTTGCATTCCCTTTTGATCACCCTCTCTCTCTCTCTTTCCTCTCTCTCTCTCCTCTCTCTCTCTCTCTTCTCTCTCTCTCTCTCTCCTCCTTCCATCTCCTTTATTCTTTCTCATCTCCTGCCCTCCCCTGCTGGTTGTTCCTGCCTGGCTGGGGGAGGGGTTCCAGATCTGGGGGTGGTGGTGGAGGTAAGTGGAGGCCTGGTGTGCTGGGGGGGCCGGGGGTTGGGGGAGCCGGGGGTTGGGGGGGGGATCCACATTGACTGTATTTATTGTTTCATGTAAGTCCCTCCCTGGGCTCCTTAGGGGCCCAGGGGGGCCACCAGGGGTCTGGCAGAAGGTTGAGGCAGAGTTCACACCGTGACCATGTGAACTCCTCAACTACAAGGCCCGTTTAGCGGCCCAGTGTGTGTTCTGTGTGTGTGTGTGTGTGTGTGTGTGTGTGTGTGTGTGTGTGAGAGCATGAGTGTTGTAGTGTGCTCTTAACCCCCCCCCTCCCATCCACCCACACACACAAACCTCTTTAGTATTTGCAGGATAATAAATTCAGTGAGGAACACACGTAAAGACACACAATGGCGCAAAACATACACACAAGCACACACACACACACACACACATGCATGAGCACACACACACACACACACACACACACACACAAACACACATACGCACATTCACAGCTGTGTGCTCTCAGGAATAGGATGTTTAGTGGCTGGTGACGCTTGGCTTTTAAGTCATTGTGGTGCTCATTTACTTTTGTTTGGCAACAGCTACATTTAACCACCCCCTACTGTACACACACACACACACACACACACACACACACACACATACATACACAGGCACACACACACACGGCACGTTGGCATGTCTCTTCAATCATACGTCGTTAAAGCGCTCGGTGAGCACGCAGGCTTCAGCGTGATGTACAGTAGATAGTTTACATGTCAGTAGCATGTGTGTGTTTACATGCACGTGTCTGCATCAGTGTCCGCTCATGTGTGTCCCGTGCGCGCTTGTTTATGTGCATGTCTGCACAGAACGTGCATACGGGCGACATCATGTCTCCCCTACTGTTCAGCGCTAGTAGCACCGCCGCCGCTACGCTACGCTACGCTACGCTACTACAGGGTCTTTAGTGGCGCTGGGGCTAGCGCTCTCTCTCCCACTGGGACGATTCAAGCCAAAATGCAGTCGTTAAAATAAAGAATGCTAGCATTTCTTTTGTGGATAGTGCTATGAAGTGTAGAAAGATCTTCATCGGCTGAGATCAAATATAAATAATAATACTTAAACAAACACCATCCTACAAAGCCTGTGGAATTATTAAGTCATTATCGGGGCTGTCCAATCTTTCCATATGCTGCGTATTCGAAAATACTTCAATTAGTGTACAGGCTCGGGAAATAACCGGGAAAACTCTACTCCCCAATGGAGGCTAAATCAGATTTCATGCTGCAGTAATTCCTACCTAGGCCTAGTTAAAACATAATAGCGTGCCGTGTGACCACTGGATTCAAATAAAGGTATGCGATAGCGCCATTATTTGAACAAGGTTGCGTTGAGTATCAATCAGCCCCATGAAACCTCACAGGGCTGAATAAGACCATTTTCTGCACCATTTTCGGCAGGTGGAATTCACAGGTAGGCCGAGCAAATGAGCAAATAATATAGAATTTAAATGATGTATATCCAACATGATAGACCTACTGTAGCCCACTGGAGTAGGCCTACTATAACACTATACTATAACTACTACTATAACACTATAACATATAATTATCATCGCAAGTCTGCAAACTGGATTGTACTATATTTATTTTTGTTCGACGTCGCTAGAAAAGCAAATTCAGAAAGGACCCACTGTTGCTTGTTTGTGTTTTTGCGTGCATTTGACTGAATAATCTGGACAAGCGGGACCACCGACGGCGGAGCTGCGCTGAGTAACCCAATTGTATTCTTTTTATGAGCTGGTTGAAGTTGTTTGAATTTGTTTGGGCTGCCGCCGGTTTCAGCTGAGCCGTGTTGTGAATTTGTGCACCGCAAACATTACCCTCCTTATCTCCTGGCACACAGACGTGTGCCGTCAGTATATGACATGCATTCTACCACTGTTAGTTAACATGGCTTCACTGGTTGTGGCTGGGCTTTTGACTGTTGTGTTGTATACGTTGTTTTGTGTCTGTTTTGTGTCTGGGGGGGGGGGGGGGTGGCTACTGTGGCAGTGTGATTATGGATGCCATCCAAGGTCCTCCTTTAAGACCCGCCCACGCTGCACAGAATTGCTCCGTGATTGGCTGGTGATGCGCATCTTACAAAGCGTAACCATCTCTCACCTGATCATAACATCTCTAACCTTAACGTAACATCTCTAACCTTAACATAACATTTACATTTAGGGCATTTGGCAGACGCTTTTATCCAAAGCGACTTACAAAGAGTACATTTGTTGAAGGAGAGGCAGCAATATATCACTGTGGTACCTGAAGATAAGAATAGAGCTGTTTTCCAGCATTCATATTTACGAGACGAATAGAACGAGTTTCATAATTGCTAAGTTGCCTGCATAAGTAGCTGGGCAGGCGTGCAATTCTAAGCATGATACAACATCTGAGAACGAACAACAATGCTAAGTGCCATTAATAAGTGTTAAGACATATAAACACACAGGTTAGTGCTAGGGGGGGGGTTATGTAGAGTCCAGGTGAACTCTGAACAGGTGGGTCTTGAGTCTCTTGCGGAAGCTGGCGAGCGACTCGGCCGTCCTGACGTGAGCCGGGAGCTCATTCCACCACTGCGGAGCCAGAACCGTGAAGAGTTGGGACTTGGAAGAGCGATGTTTGGCTGTTTTTAGTGAAGGCGGTACCAGTCGTTTGGCAGAAGTTGGCGAGCGGAGTGCTCGGGCTGGGGCGCAGGGTCGGACTAATGTTTGGAGGTAGGTAGGGGCGGTTCCGGTGACAGACATGAAAGTCAGTACCAGAGTCTTGAATCGAATGCGAGCGATTACCGGGAGCCAGTGGAGGTTGCGGAAGAGGGGGGTTACATGGGAGACATCTCTAACTTAACATGGCCTTCTCTGTAACCTAATACCTAAACTTAACCATCTCTAACCTCAACGTAACAATCTCTAACCTAAACATAACCATCTCTAATCTAAACTTAAACATCTCTAACCTAAATATAACATCTCTAACCATCTCCCGTATCTTAAAAAAGTTCTGTCGGCCCATCTGACATCTGCAGACCGTAGATCTTTTTATTTATTCCTCCAGGCGTCATGGATTCATAGATTAGGGAAGTTAAGGTGTTGGGAGATGCATCACAGCACCAGACATCGGAGTGCACTCCACAACCCTGTCAGTCGCTTGTTTGGTTTACAAACATCACAAGTGCCAAGACACCCTTCTGTCACACTTGTGGCCCCCGGGCCGCCTCACCTCCAACCGTGAGGAATCGATGGAACTCGTTCTGGAGAACCGCGTACGTCCTCCCAAGTGCCAAGTGCGCATCTCTGGGCAGTGGCGTCGCGACGTTAGTAGTCTAACGACATCTTTTATCGATCAAGTCGTGCGGTAGCGTCCACGCGATGATACAATCTCCTCGAGCGTTGCTGAAGCAGAGCGCAGCGGAGCCTTTCAGCCACGGTCTGAAACGAAAGCGCTAAGGATCAGTCAGTGACGCCAGCGCCGCCATGATGGGACATCACAGACCCATCCTGTAACGCGTCTGCTGGGGGGGGGAACACAGGTGCCTGAGTTTGAGTTAACTTGATGGAGAGGGGCGGGGGGCAAGGACAGAGAGGATCTGATCCCGAGTGACACACACACACACACACACACACACACACACACACACACACACACACACACACACACACACACACACACACACACACACACACACACACTCGACACCTGCTGTTTGTTATTTTGTGAAGCACATGTTTTTTTCGCTATTGTTGCCAAATTGGTTTTGGAGCAGTGAGCGTGGAGAGAGAGAGCGCAGCAAACAATAGAAGTGAAGAAAATGTTTTGCCTGCCTGCCTATCTGTTTGACTGACTGGGTTTTTATTGATCACTGAGATTGACTTGGAATGAAGTTGGTTCAGTGTCGTCTCACACATCAGACTTTAGATGTTAATCAAAAGTCTGATGGCAGACAAGCTGAACAATCTGTGTGAATTGGGGTTTCACTTTCTTTGGCTTCAATCATGTTGCTGGTGGGGGGATCTGGAGCAGGCGACAAGCATTACATGGAATTGGTCTCGACTGTAAACGATAACCATGACAACCACGACAAGCGTGCTACGGCCGACCATTGATTAATTACTCTGCAAAACTTTGGACGTGAAACCAGATCGGAAGACACCTCCTGTCCAGACACAATGTTCTCAGAACACAATGTTTGTCAAATCTAATAAATCAATCAAAGTTTGAAAATAAAACCTGCATAGTAGACTGGCCTCTGTCAAAAATACATTTAAAAAAAAATAAATCATTTTCTGAAACCCTCCATCTTGCCACTCTCAAATGATTTTCTGAGTCAGATTCTGGACGAATAACGAATAACAAGACAGGAAACCCTCGGTAATTCTACCTCTCACATGTGCTGAAGTTTGGCCACAGTATTGTCCAATTTCTGGAGATTGGCTTCAATGTAAAAAAGGTTTGATACATTTCTCTGGTAGCTTAGCTTCAGAGGAGTGAAGCTTCACTTAACCACCAGGTGTGAGTGTGATTAGCCATTACAAGCGGTTTAAAAATTGACTATAAAAGTGACTATCCTCTAGTGACATCACACGTGGGAGTGTCCACACAGATGTATGAGGACTAGATGACTAAATCAGTCTACCAGCCTACCCAGTGAACTGTGCCAACTGGTATAGCCTTATCCATCTCCCACCCGTGATGTCACTAGAGGGTAGACAGAAGCCAATTTTGCCACGGCTTGTAATGGCTAATCACACTCACACCTGGTGGTAAAATAGGGTCCCTTTAATGTAGAGTAACTGGCTAGCTTAGCTCACGACACTTTCCAAGTAGCTTGCCCAACACTGCAAATGTGTATGTCCTCCAAGTGCCAAAATCCCTCGGGTTGAAGCCTGCCAAAACCAGTGAAGTAAAGGACTTGTTCGGGTCCCACTGGACCCTTTTGGAAGTTTTTCAGACACTGTCGATTGATTGTGCAAATGAGGTGGGTGTGATAAGGTTTTGTTCCATGTGTAACCTGTTGGTTGAGGCTTGGTAGAATGTTGGCATGCTAGAATTGGACACTGAAGTCATGCATTGGAGGCTTACTGGTTTACACACCCACACTTGCACACATAACTCTTGATACACTTACAGTTCTTTTCTAGTCTCGTCTTCCCTCCCTTTCAATATCATTTGAAGCAGCCGTCAACTGCTGCTTGCAGTTGGACTGCTGCTTGATATGCGGTGTGGTTTCATTCTGAGCAGTGTGGTTTCATTCTGTGCCTCTGGTGGGTCCTTTGTGAAGGCCCTGCCTGTCAGCTGACCATGTTGAATGGTTTGTATGAAGGTTTTTGTTGAACTTTCTTTGTATTCGGTTTAGTCTGCGGTGTGTTCCAACACATCTTTGCTGTGAACTGTGCATTGTGAGTTGAATATTGGTACACATGCTTGTTAAACTGGTGTTTGGCAACCCTGAACATCTTCAGGCTGTCAAGCGCAGCTGCCTTAGTGTGCAAGTTAGCATATTCTAGCATATTTCAAGTTAGAATCCATTGGAAGATTTGTACAAAGATGGATGGATGGATGGATGGATCGTCAACAAAGGCAAGTCAAGTTGGTAATTTTCTCATTAGATTAACTGAAGCACTTGATGATTGGACTTTGTAGTTTGTTTCTGAGACTGTACCAGAACAATCTGGCCTTCATTAGGGTGAGTCCGTATTTTATATTAAACGATTTGTAAAAACAGAGCATATAAAATGTAAATGCTTACAGTAATTATGAATTGAGTAAACTTTCACTATTTTCTTCCATCTGTGATTAATTTCCGGTCCTCTGAATTGAGCGGTGGTCCTGCTAATGATGATGAGCAACATCCAAGCAGGGGATTCTAATGTCATTTATCTTTGAAATCCCAGACTCGGCCCCGAGTGCTGGGAACTGTAGGTGGACTGAAGACCAAGAGCAGAGATATATATCATTTATCCATACATACATACAAACACCATGCCTGCTCTATATTGCTCTATATATGTGGCCACATTTTGGAGGAATTATGAAGAAATGTACTGTAACTGTTCGCACACATTTTTTTTTTTTAATGCTATGCTTCGATTGTTTTCAGCCTAATTTAAGTAAGTCACTTTGGATAAAAATGTCTGCACGTGTATGTGTGCGTGTCCCAGCACCACCAGCACCAGTGCTCGCGGAGGTGTAACCACTTGAGGGAGATGTGTTCTGGGTCTGTCCAATATTGCCCCCCCCCCCCCGCGCTCCCCCCCCCCCCCGCCCCCCGGCAGCCTAATGGAGCCTGGACAGGGGCGCTGGTGCAGCGACACAACAAAGCGCACCAGAGTCCTGATGTCATTATGGGGGCTGAGAGCGGTAATAAAAGCCAAGTCTAGTGAGATTACCTCTGCCGTGGCCCAGTGTACCAACCCATCACTTTCTGATCGCGCATGTGATCTTTTTGTCCTTGTACGACAAGATGATAGATGACGGTGTTTTGTGGGCAGAAATGTCCACGGGTGTTTCATCACTCGGAGAGGGACCGGAGTCTGCTGATGATGCCTCCTCTCTCACGCGGCCTAGCGTAACACAAACTCTGGGAAACAACACGGGAACAGGTTTAAGGGCGGGAGAGACGTCCGGGGGGGTTTTCTGTGTAGGTCAGCTTTGGTATGTCTGCCCGCCCGAGACAACAGGCCAGAGGTAAGTGAACTTCAGAAAAGGGCTCCGGGCTCTGCTATCTGGTTCGTCAAAAACAAAGACGAAGGGACTGAGGATCCCAGTCGTGACCCCACTCCTGAAACAGTTGCTGGCTGGGAGCAGCGAGATTAATGGTTTTCCAAACATGATGAATGACCCTGATTGGTGATGACAGGCTCTGAGTGACAGGTTGCAGGTGGACGACCCCCCCCCCCCCCCTGTAAGTAACCAACCTCTTAAACTAAACCATCATTCCCTCTTCCTTCATCCAGATTTTTTTCCCCTCTCTCTCTCTCTCTGTTTTTTCCCTCTGGAGAACAAATGCAACACCCAACCCCCCTCACAGCTTCCCCATTATAAAACCGACGGGTGACCTTTGAACCCCCTAGTTATAAACACAACGGGTTAGCCAACTCTCGGCCCGGGTGTCGGAAGTCACTGTCTCCGAAGCGTCTCCCTGGGAACTCCGTTAGCTAGCCGGCAGGCGGCGGTGGCGGTGGCCTTCCAACGTCATGTTGACCAGAGAGGAAACACAGCCAGGGGAACCACTTAAGCTACCGACCGACCACAAAACAAAAGGCGACACATCACCCCTGACGTCCCACATCGTGCGGGCTAGCACCAGTTGGCCTCGTTCTCCCGAAAAGCAGAGTGGGGGTGTGGAGGGAGGGGGGAGGGAAAGGCAACAAAGTCAAAGGCTTGAGAAAGCAGCTGCAGACGGGGTTAGGGTTACAAAATAAAGATGACGAGCAGCAGGCCGGGCTCCGTGGTCATTTGCGGGAGACCGACTGTCGAGCTCTCCCGGCAGCCATTACTGGGGGAGGGAGCTGAGGCCTTCGGGGCTCTGACAGCACGTCAGCCCTCGCTAGCGTTTGGCATTGACGCCGCGTCTGATGTTGAGTGGCGGCGCTGCGGAGGCGCTGATGGAGATCAGGCGCTAGCCCCCCACAACCGCCCCCCGCCACCCCTCTCTAATGAACCCTGTCGGTTCGTTTACCGTTGCCCCGCCGCCACCAAACACACAACACAACACACACACACACACACACACGCACACACTAGCATAACAGCAGACATACTAAGATACTAAGCGTCTGCGGCACCGTGTCAATTTTATTTCTGCGCAAAAGTTTTCTGTGTCGTGATTATATGCTGCAGTTTGATTGCTGTATTGATTGGCGTTTTAGAATGGCAATTTCAATCCCGTAAGCATTAATACATCACTGATGAAGTTTTCATAATTATGCTTGATAACTTAGATGTCTATGAGAATGTGGAATTTTCTTAATTCGCACTTGTGATACGTTCCTCAGGTTGGAGTGAGCTTTAGAAACTGAGCTTTTTAATTCGACTTAGCTGACTCTTTGTCCATCCACACGAATTAGCAAGCAAGGCTTTTCATAAAGCGTAAAATACCAAAGCAAGTTGTCTATTCAACGTATTCACTCCAGAGATTTTATTGATAAATCCCCGTCGCCCTGGTAGTGCTTACAGACGCTGAAACATTGATCAATGGAGTCATTGAATGCATCTGTGTCTTCAGAGGCATGAGACTCCAACTTTTAACTTGACAAAAATTGAAAACCGATGACTTCTGGCGTCACTGCGGGAGCCCAGGGCAGCGTCGCAGGACTACAACACACCCAGTGTACACCGCTCGACACGAACACACACACGGACAAGAGAGAGAGAGAGACTGAATGAATACATTATAATGGATGGAGAGAGAGAAAGAGTGGGAAAGTGAAAATGAGAGTAGGGAAGTCATAAAGATGGGTGGCAAAGGAGATGGAGGGAGGGAGGGAGGAGGAGGGGGAAGGAGAAGGAGAGAGAGAGAGATGCTCGCAGACTAAAATGAAAGGCAGGCCTGGATCAAGCAGAGAGCTAACAATCTCTGATTCTGTGGTCTCCTTCAACCTCCTCTTCTTCCTCATCCTTTTTTCAAAATCATCCTTTGAGCCTTTTGAGCGCATGTCTTACTGCACAGGTGTATACCTACTTACCTGCGCAGAACCTTCATCAACGACAGAGGAGAAAACAAAACATGACTTGTGACTTAGTTCCCTTCCATAAGTGTTTCTGTCCTTACTTCTTTCTTCTTCGTTTCCTCCACTTCTGCCATATTCCCGGGCTTTTATTTTAATTATATCTTAAGCTATTGCGTTTGTAATCACTCGGAGACAGCAACTAAAAAGGCGAGCAATTACAGAAAAATATCCCTCGGTCTTATGGGAGGACGGAAAGTAGGACGTTGGACAACATTTATTGTATTTTGTGCAGACTGCACGCGTGCAGACACAACGCACACACACACACACACACTTTGAAGCAACAAAGTACACTACATACACGTTTACACACGCACAGCCACTGGTGTATTACTATGTGCAGGCACTACACACACACACACACACACATACACACACACTACACACACACACACACACATACACACACACTACACACACACACACGCACGCATATGCTTCTTTCGTAGGGTCACTATCTCTCACATTTTACAAAAAATAAGCACACACTATACATCTATCTCCCGCACATGCACCCAGATGTATGTATGTGTGCATGTATGTGTGGGTATGTGCACAGCAGCGTCTCTGCTACACGTGGAAACCCACAACCTGCTCATGGTATCTGGCTGTCACACGTCCACTTGACAAGTATCCTTGGCGAAGCAAATCCCAATCTATATGCAGTGTGACAGGCGGAGACCTTGTCAAATGCTAATACCAGGGACACTTTGGAGGTTGTTGCCCTCTGTGGCTGTTTATATTTCTTTCTTTCTTTCTTTATCTGCCCAGTGGCGGCCGTCGGGTGTCTTGTGTGTGGCGCAGTACCGCGGACGGCCAGGTGGGGGCGGTGTGTGCACTCCCTTCATCAATCACTCTCCTTCTGCCGCTCTCTCTCTCTCTCTCTCTCTCTCTCTCTCTGCTCTTGCCCTCTCCTCTCATGTTGTTCATTAAAGCGCCGCAGAATAATAAGTCCCAGAGAAACTGGGAGCATGTGATGAAGCCGTAGTTAATAATGTATACGCCAACCTCTCCTCCCCCCCCCTCTCTCTTTCTCTCTCTTTTCTCACTATACTTCTATATCTCTGCACCAACCCTACCTCTCTCTCTCTCTCTCTCTCTCTCTCTCTCTCTCTCTCTCTCTCTCTCTCTCTCTCTCTTCCCTATCACCCTTTCCCTCATTCGGCCTACTATAGCTTTACACAATGCTGCCACTTGCTCGGCCAAAAACTCAACACACCCGTGCCCTTGTGGTGAATGGAGGGGTAAACACAGCATTAACATATTCATACGGTATCAGCACCACCACTAGCACCAGCACCACCACCACCAACACAGCACCACTGGCATAAAATGGCGGGATTTGTGACAATAACAACTAGAGTTTAAAAATGGATGAGGGGGGGAGGCCTTTGGTTTGATGATCACGATACGTCAATTCAGCTCCATTCCTTTACAGAGGAAAATGGCGGATCTTAGGCTCAGGCAGAGAGGTCTGGTGAAGGTAAGGGGGGAGGGGGGGGGGGGTCATAGTTATATAGTTATTCCAAATCCCAAGACTCAGGAAGTAACGTCACGTGCACACACACACACACACACACACCCAGACACGCACACATACATGCACAGCCATACACGTCCGCAATTAGGAACGGATTCGAAAACAAGTCAGGTGGGAGGGGGAGACACACACATAAATTCAGTCCATGGGCATCACGTGCACACACAACACAACACAACGGGCATGCACAGCCATACATGTCGGCAATTAGGCACACGGTTGCGTGCGGTGTGTGTGTGTGTGTGTGTGTGTGTGGGGGAGGGGGCCGGGTGAGGTGGTCCCGAGCGGCACAATGCTGCCTCAGAGGGAGTCGGCCCGCTGTGATCCGTCTAAGCGAGCGTCCCGTGGAACATTTCAACCCTCTCTCTTTGCGCTTCAAATGTCTTACGAACGAACGAAAAAACGAACGACGGAACGATCTTCTTCACACCGCCGGGATCATGCAGATGTGCAAGGGGGGGGGGCGAAAGAGAGAGAGAGAGATCTCATGCAAGTGTTGCCGCATGCTTGAGGTGTTGAGCAACGTTTCACTGCTGCAACCATCCAACCATCCAACCGAGCGAGAGCTGCGGGGAGCGACCAACGCTATATCTTGTCATCCATCTTGTCTTGTCTTCATCTTGAGTTTTCCAAACCTGAACCCTACCGAGTCCTATAGTGTCTGCGTTCAGATGAGACGCCTTCAGAAGGGGTGGTGGTTGTGTTGTTATAGCATAGCTCCTGGGTTGGTGGATGTCAGGCCTTCTCCTCGCTGAGACGCCCAGGGTAGGTGCGGTGGGGTGGGGTGGTGGGGTTATGACATTGGGAGATGCACATTGATTAGACTAATTGGAGCAATGAGAGAGGGGTGGGATCCGGGGGTCGGGGGTCATCGTTCCGTCGCAGTGGTTCAATAATTAGAGCGCATGAATCATCGATGGACCTGATTCAGAATATTTATTTTTTTCCCCGTGTATGAATGGCGGGATCAAAGTGGTCTCTGTGGTCCTCGGCCGCAGGGAGGGGAAGGGGGATTTCACTGTCCGTCACGACCGTACAAAACTGCACACGCAGGGAGAATCCGAATCGATTTCTTTCAATTTGGATCAGGAGCGCCTTAGTTGAGTAGCTTTTGTGGGGCCAGAGGGAGATCATGTGACCTGAGCCTGTTAGTCGCCTTCTCTCTTCTCGGGAAACATTTTTCTCACTGTCGCTGTTTTTTCTCTTTTTTTTTGTCCAGGGAGGGAATGAGGAACAAATGCGAGGATATAAATTATTTATTTTTAAAATTGACTGTATTCCTCATGCACCCACCCACTCCACCAACACCACCAGCAACCACCGGCAACCACCCACCACCTCCTCCACCCGGCCCCCCACCCCCTCCCCCCAACTCTCTTATAAGCTCCAAATGCAAATGTGAGACTATCTCTAGCCTATAAATAGTGGGCCGCCAGAGGCTTCTTTCCAGGAGTCCTCCACCGTTTCTCTCCCCTACCCAAATAACCAGCGAGAGTTTATTGTCGAAGAAGAAGAAGAAGAAGAAGAAAAAAAAAAAAAAACAAAAAGGCAGAAAGAAAATCGGGGGCCGTCGTGTTGAGGCAACTATTCTCAGTCATTCCAAATATTCCATCAGCATAGAGACAAAGTCAGAGGGGGAAAAAAACAAAGTCGTCAGCGATTGGTTGGCATGCCTTGGAGAGGTGCTCTGATTGGATGGCTGCCTGGTGATGCCCCGCACCGATTGGCCGAGGCATTATGCTCTAGTTATTTTTTTTCTGTGCCGTGCATTTTTTTATTCAGCCATCAACGGAGAGGTCTGTTTAATGAGTCTCCCAACAGCTCATCGTGTTGATAGGAAGATTCTCACAATTAGCTTTTAAACGACGACGCTCGTGTGGAAAGTGTTAAGAAATACTGTGTATCGCGGTTCATTATTTGAATTAACACAATGCCATTATAGTCTATAATTCCTTTGACATTCTATCTTCACTTAGCTTTTAATCTTTGACTTGAAGATAATTACATTTTTGTGTGTGCGAACGTCTGTAAAAGCTGCTCACATTCAACTGGTCAACAATCTCTTGAAAGCTTTGAATGTTTTTCAGGTTGGTCCAGCATGACCTCAAAATTATTTAATTACATTTTTATGTAATCAATAATTCACAAGTGCTGACCATAAAGTAAAATATGCTTCATGCAAGGGCACAGTTTTCTATATTTTCTTGTTGATGGGGTGTAATGAACAGAAATTGCAATGTGAAATATTGTTCTTCTAAACGATGCTCACAATGTAAACAGATGTATTTTTACACCCAATCTTTATATCTGTATATGTTCACATTGATTATTCATGTATTGTAATTAAGTGTATGTGTAAACCTGCAATCCACAGAAAATTCTTTCATTATAAAATAAAATCCACTGAAAATTATGTAATTGTGTTATTTACAATGAATATTAAAGTGCCTATTAATACCATAGATAGTAAGAGTTCAAAAAAATTATAGAATTACAATTCACCCTCTATCTTACAACTGTACAGAGTGAAATCATCTTATAGTTTCAACACAATAGAATAAACATTTTTTAAAATAAGACATCTTGGAAATGAAGGACTCTAGTAATGGGTGATCCTCCATCTGAGTGGAGGCTGCTGGGTCTCGGGTGAGGAACTCAGCAGAACTATAAGGTTACAGGACAGAATGCCTCACACACACACACACACACACAACACACACACACACACACACACACACTGGCCTTATGTTATCACATTAGTCTCAAAACCACAAACTATGTCACACCCACACACGGTCACACACACGCACACACGCACACACACACACACACACACACACACACACACACACACACACACACACACAGCGATGTGTGTTTGTGTATACATACTGTATACATACCATTCACTTCTGAACAGTTCTTTCTCTCTCTCTCTTTCTCCCTCCCTCTCTCCCTGTCCTCTCTCTCTCTCTCTCTCTCTCTCTCTCTATCTCTCTCTCTGTCTCTCTCTCTCTCTCTCTCTCTCTCTCTCTCTCTCTCTAGCCATTATTATGGTGCCTGTATTGTTTTACGGCTGATTGTGAGGACAGAACAAAGTGATCCTGATGAAGTCTTTATTTTCAATCCCAGCTCACTAATCAATTTATATTCTCTTTCCTGCATCCTCTCTCTCTCTCTCTCTCTCTGCTACTGCCTGTCTCCATCGTTGCTTTGCTATGTCTCTCTCCCTAAAAGCCTGACAGAGAGGCAGGAGTGGGACAAACACGCATGAAAATCATTCAAATGAGCGCCGCCGCCATCGTATAGCCGCGGCGCTAGCAATGCGATAGCAGAAATTCATAGAAATTTAATTAGCTAAAAATAATAGCCTGACGCCAGCTTCCCCCCCCCCCCGACACCAGCGCCACCGCCACCACCACCACCCTGTCCTGTTTAATTTACTTTGCCCAGGCTTTGAAAGTGCGAAATGTGTGAATCTATTGCCTGTATCCTGTCCGACACACCAGTTTACCATACGGGAAATATTAATAAAAATGTGTGTTGAGTGTCACTCACGTCGAATGAATAACAATGACAAATAAACAAAAAATGCTTTTTTTTATTAGCGTGGCTTTTAATTTGCAGTCGTATCCTGTGTGTCCAGCCGTGCAAAGGTCCTAGTCACGGAGCATTGTGTGTGGAAAACGGAATAGCAAAAGCCCTTTTTCTTATTCCCCCCTTAATGTATTCACTCAAATCAACCTAAATGGCGCCGGCCCTGTGAGAGGGATGCCATTGGTGATGAAACTGCACACGCGGCAGCCAATCAAAACGCTCCCCGGGATTTTTCTTGAATAGACTGGAGCTATGTATTGTTTAAGCTCTCGCTTTCTTTTCGACTATCTCTCTCTCTACCCCCTCCCCTCTCTCTTGCTCTCTCTCTCTCTCTCTCTCTCTCTGTGTGTGTCTCTCTCCCTCTCATTCCTATATATGTATATAAACTCTGTATTCACAGTGAGGAGCTTGCGGTGTCAGTGTCTTCGAACCTGAGCGTAGCGTTTCCAGTGAGACGGTAGCGGGCGGCGGGGTGGACACCCGTGGGGAGTTCAGCGGGGGGAGCAAAGGCAAAATACTTTGCTCCAGTGAGGCAAGGATTTGTCTTCTGAAAGAACTGTCTAACATACATACGTCGCCATTTTTTTAAAATAAATATATGGTATGGTAGTGCTTTTGTGAATTGAAATATTTTCCGTTCATATTTTGCAGGAGAGTAATTCCACAGTGAACAAAAACATTTTGAACTGAATTCTAAAAGCCATTTCGCAAATTGGTATAAATAAATACAATGGGATACAAGGTTTTGTCTGTACCAGACAATTTATTATAATTTTCCGTAGTTATTATTACGGATACATAAATCAATTTGTTTTTGTTAGTAATTACTGCTACTTCTACTACTACTACTACTACTACTACTACCTGCAAATAAATAATAATACTAATTACTACTTAAGGACTAATACTACTAATATTAATATCAATAAATAGTCAATTACAAATTATAGACAATAACAATTATAACAATAAATGTATTTGTTGTTGTTATTAAGGTCCATTATTCATTTTCCTGTGGCTTCCGTCATCAACAGACCTAAACAAAATGGACACTTCCGCCTTCCGCCTGGCTGGCCCAGATAGGGCTAGTGTGAGCTGGGCCCTTCTTCCCTACTCTCTGCAGGCCCCTCTTTAGCTCACAACTCTCTCTCTCTCTCTCTCTCTCTCCTCTCTCTCTCTCTCTCTCTCTCTCTCTCTCTCTCTCTCTCTCTCTCTCTCTCTCTCTCTCTCTCTTCTCTCTCTCTCTCTATAAATACATCCATATGCGCGTCGTTTGTGGCTACGCATACTTCTATTCAAGGAAAAACATGCGGTTTTACGCCGAAATTCTCGCTATTCAGAGAATAACCTTTTGTCGATGAAACGATTTCAGTTTCATTTTTTTTCTCTTCTCCCGACTCTCTGTTATCTCTCCCCTCTTCCTTTGTCACCCCCTACAAACACACAAACACACACATGCACACATGTGCACACACACACAAACACACGTACATGCACACACACACACACACACACAGATGCACAAACACACACATGCACACATGTGCACACACACACAAACACACGACATGCACACATGTGCACACACACACAAACACACGTACATGCACACACACACACACAAATGCAGACAGATGCACACGCACACGCATGCACACACTCGCTCACAGACACATACACACACGTGCACACATGCACCTATGCACACACACAGGTTTGACTTTAGTGCCGTTTCAGTCCAGATATGAATCGTGCATGGCTGTGTGTTCAACACTAATCAGCCCTGGCAATGTTGTGCTGTTTACACCCAGATGATCCGCTGCCAAAAAAAATAAATAGAACTAAAAAGAGGACAGGCTTAATCACAGGGGCCTGAGAAACCGCAATGACAAACAATACACACAGACCCCCCGAGGTGCACCAGCACAAGATACATACAGAGGGATCATTGGGCAATAGCGTCTTATGAGGTTATTGTGTGCGTGGCTGCAAAATGCGTTTGAGCGCGAGATAAGTGCAGTTTGGACATCCATGCCTCTCGCGACTAAACCGCTTGGTGTTTGATGCCTAAACCGATGTTGCCCCACTGTCTTATGATGTACTCATGCCCACACAAGCATTGGTAAGA
>PIJE02000015.1:902450-912450 GCA_002895965.2 Coryphaenoides rupestris
TGCTGGAAATTGAAAATGAGTTGGTTCCAGATTAATGTCCTTTTGTGAATTGGTCTGCCGACATGAGGCTAGACCCACTCCTCTCTCTCTCTCCCTCCCTCTCTCTCTCTCTCTCCAGGGGGAGGCTTAAGAACAGCTCCTCTCAGAGTCAGGTCTCTATTGAAAAATGACTGATTTCACATTTCTCTGAGAAAAAGACGCACCTGAAGAAATGGAGGAAGAAAAGAATTCCAATGTAATTGTCGATAATCATGCAAGTTTTTTTTTCCAATTTCCTTTTCACTCTGCTGCCATATTTGTAAGTGATGAAAATGGGACTGTAATGTCCAAAGAGGGTTTTTTTGTTCAGTTTTTTTCCCTGCTCTCGGGGTGGGGGTGAGGGTGAGGGTGGAGATATTTATCTCTAGCCCCGGTTCTATTTACCTTTTCCACTGGCAGGTATATTAGCGGGGATTCAACATTTAGCGCCACAGTAATCCCAGTGATTAAGACCTGCTGACAGTCCAGGCTAAAGTTTATTGTTACTCAGGGACCCCGGGTGTGCTGCCATATTAAAAACCAGGGCCTCTGCACGCGGTGTTGGCGGCCGGAGCGGACACAAGAGACCCCGGGGTGGGGGATCAAAGGCCCCGGACCCCCCTCCCCTGGACCCCTGCCGCCTAACGTGGGCCACACACGCACACACACACACACACACACACACACACACACACACACACACACCGCCACCACACACACCCCCCATGCTAGGACCCCCGCTACTACAGATGTACTGTTCTTCTGGGAAATATTCTGTATCACACCCCCCCACCCCTCCCGCTGCCACCCCCCGTCACCCGCAACACATGCTAATACCAACAACAGAGACTGTCAAGAGAGATAGAGCGAGATGGAGAGAAATAGAGAGAGAGATCGAGAGAGAGAAAGAGAGACTGTCGAGAGAGAGAGAGAGAAAAAAGTTATTTCTTTCATAGACTTTTCCTTTTATAATGTATTGTTCTGTGGTTATATTGTCATGCATGTACTACTATTGTATTACTGTGTTCTTTATGCACTTGTTACTGTTTTGCTTTGGCAATATTAAGGAATGCCTTTTTCATGCCAATAAAGCCCTTGAATTGAATTGAATTAAATTGAGAAATAGAGAGAGAAAGAGGCAGAGAGAGAGAAAGAGGCAGAGAGAGAGAAAGAGGCAGAGAGAGAGGGAGAGAGAGGGAGAGGGACCTTTAGTTAGTTGGGGTCCTTTCAGATAATGCTTGTGGCGTCTGGCGTGGGGAGGGTAACATCGCCACGTCGTCCTCCTGCCTCTCTGGTTAAAAAAAAACGAACATCGTCGCAACAAACATCGTTTCCCAAAAAAAACGACATGCCGCTGAAAACGGAGCTAGCTTAGTTAGTGCGCAGGGGTCTCGCAGGGGGACATTAAAACTACCCGGAGAGGGCTCCCCGTTGTACTTAGCAGGGTTGGAGGAATGGACGCCGAGGAGGTTCTTGTTACAAAAGAGATATGCCAGTGAAGCAATTTTTAAACCAATAGACGCCACTCGCAATTAATCCACAGCACTAGCTCCGGCGGATGCGGAAGAAAAAAAAAGCAAACAAAAAGTGTGCCGGATCTTCTTTAATGGCTTTTTTGTGTGTGTTGTTTTTGTACAGGAAATATTTAGAAGCTGGGGAGGGAATAGGATCAGCCATTCATTGATATGATTAGCATAATGCATGGTGACCACAGTGCACGTCCTGCCCTGTTGGTTATAACCTGGTGCTCTGTCTCTGTGAGTTGGTAAAACAGTCTGGATACTGTGGAGGCCAGCAGACAATTTGTACCATTAGTCACCAATTAGGATTAAACAATACAATCACATCATACCACAACCAGTATCTTCATACAGCATCCTGACTGTTGACAGGTCTCGTGTCTATGTCTGTATTTGTGCATGTGTGTGTGTGTGTGTGTATGCATCTGTATATTTGTTCATTTGTTAACTTTTCTGACAGTTTTTTTGTTGTCGTCTAATGTCTGCCTCCTGCCTGGATTCCATTTCCCTGCGCTGTAATGTGTTTACTTTAATGCATTTACACATTTTCCGTGCCTGTGTCCACTTTGTGGATATGCGATTGGTCACAGAGAATAAAAGTAAGGCGTTGTTTGCCATTTCTATTGCATTTTTCAATTGCAAACATTTGCCTTGAGCCAACACTTGCTCAACACATGTTCTCGCTGACAGAAAATAAAATGCAGTCTGGTTTTGAACAAACAAGAGAAGAAAACTCATATATATGTATGTATATGAATATATATATACTGTCTTTGTACTGCATACAGATACAATTCACTGATTTACTGAGCTAAAACTAACTGGTCTGACATTTTCTCATTTCTCATTTTCACAACGTATCCTCGAAGACATAAACAATTTTCAAAGACGGCGAGAGAAGAAACCAGCTTCACTCCCTCTCTCCCCCCCCCCTCTCTCTCTTTCTCTCTTTCTCTTTAACTTCCTGCTTCGGCTAAGGAATTAGCCGGCAGACAGAGAGGGCCAGTGTTTTGACACGGTCGTGCTAACTGTCGCGGCGTGGCTGGGACTTCCTGTGTGCGACCTTCCAGGCGCGGCTGTAGAGGTAATTAAGGCTTGTTTGGAGCGCGGCTCCCTCACTGCAGGCGCTGGCGTTCAGGGGGCTGCACCTCCGCAGCCAAAGGTGTTGTGGCACCTTTTCTCATCTAGGGGGCAGGGGGCGGGTGGGAGCGAGGTGATGGAGGGGGGGCTCTCTCTCTCTCTCTCTCTCTCTCTCTCTCTCTCTCTCTCTCTCTCTCTCTCTCTCTCTCTCTCTCTCTCTCGGGGCGGGTGAAATAATGGCAACAACAAACACTTTGGAGTAGTTTGCAAACCTCAAATCAGCTTTCTTACCGAGCCGTCAACCCAGAGCTCCGCCATCATCCAGCCGCCCCGGCTCACGACGTGCTCCATTGTAACGCTCTACCATTTCTTTTCCTCATTCTTTTTCTTTCTTTCGTTTTTCTACTGCCTCTCTCCCGCTCCGAGCTCTCTTGACCACAGGGGGAAACGCAGAAAGGCACAGGAGGTAACAGGCAAAGTGCAGAGGCTTATAATGTGTAATTGTAACAAATTACGCTGGCTACGTCGCCTGCGTAATATACCTTGTAATTCTGGTCCTTGCTGTGTAAAACGCTTTCGGTGAGGGGGAAGAGACGTGAGAGAAGAACTGGGATGAAAAGCGGGCCTTCTTAGCGTCTCCACGTTAGACACGCAACACGCCGAGAGCTAACCGCCGCCATAAATACATCCATATGCGCGTCGTTTGTGGCTACGCATACTTCTATTCAAGGAAAAACATGCGGTTTTACGCCGAAATTCTCGCTATTCAGAGAATAACCTTTTGTCGATGAAACGATTTCAGTTTCATTTTTTTTCTCTTCTCCCGACTCTCTGTTATCTCTCCCCTCTTCCTTTGTCACCCCCTACAAACACACAAACACACACATGCACACATGTGCACACACACACAAACACACGTACATGCACACACACACACACACACACAGATGCACAAACACACACATGCACACATGTGCACACACACACAAACACACACATGCACACAGATACACACGCACACAAATGCAGACAGATGCACACGCACACGCATGCACACACTCGCTCACAGACACATACACACACGTGCACACATGCACCTATGCACACACACAGGTTTGACTTTAGTGCCGTTTCAGTCCAGATATGAATCGTGCATGGCTGTGTGTTCAACACTAATCAGCCCTGGCAATGTTGTGCTGTTTACACCCAGATGATCCGCTGCCAAAAAAAATAAATAGAACTAAAAAGAGGACAGGCTTAATCACAGGGGCCTGAGAAACCGCAATGACAAACAATACACACAGACCCCCCCCCCCCCGGCATTCATAACAAAGTTGTGTGCTGTAATGGTGTGTGGTGTTGTGGTTGGTTGTGTGGGTGGGTGTGTGTGTGTGTGTGTGTGTGTGTGTGTGTGTGTTGTGTGTGTGTGTGTGTGTGTGTGTGTGTGTGTGTGTGTGTGTGCAGAGAGGGGGGTAACCCGATTCCAGCCAGGAGGGGCTGCTGGTCTCTGTGTGTGTGTGTGTGTGTGTGTGTGTGTGTGTGTGTGTGTGTGTGTGTGTGTGTGTGTGTGTGTGTGTGTGTGGTGTGTGTGTGTGAGTGTGTGTGGTGTGTGTGTGGTGTGTGTGTGGTGTGTGTGTGTGTTTTGGTCATGGGGGACGGGGTCTCCAGGGTCAGGGGAGGCTGCCACAGCAGACCAGCGGTGTGCCAGGGTCTGCTCCCCCCCTCCTTTCCTCCCCCCCCCTCCCCCCTAACAGCAGCCTCAGAGGTCACAGCAATTTCCCCCCCAAACTCCCCTAGACACAACCAGGTCAGGATCCCACTTCCCCTCCATATCAGTCATTGGGGGGGCTGTGGGGGTCTGGGGGTCTGGGGGTCTTGGATAGGGCTCAACTACATGGTAAAAAAAATCCTGTCAGTAGCTCAGGAGGCAGAACGGTGGTCTGGCAACTGGAAGGTTGCTTGTTCGACCCCCGCCTCCGCATAGTGTCGAGGTGCCCCTGAGCAAAGGGACACATAACACCAACTACTACCCATGAGCTGGCTGTTACCTTGCATGGTTGACACCACTGTAATGCCTGTATGAATGGGTGAATGCGAGGGTTTTAAATGAAAGATCATTGTGTGAATATTTTGACACATGTTGCGATCGCCTTCTGAATCACTGTGAGTGGGAATGATTTTGTGTCACAATTCATTTTCACTATTAAAAGCGTGACCTGATATTTGTTGGGGTCCTTACCAAACAAAGATATTTTCTCTCATTTGGCGCAAAAAGCATATGTAGGCCACAGGGTATCATACTTTAAAGGTGTTATTCATTTATACGTTTTACTCAGATATTTTTTTAAATGTTAGCTCCTGCCAGGTGGATATTGCATGTGGCCATGTTGCTATTTTGATCATATTTGTGATTAATGGTTCAACCCTAGTAGTTGGGGTGGAGTTGGGGGTGGGGGGGCGTGTGTGTATGTGTGTGTGTGTGTGTCGGGGGGGGTGGTCAGCTTCTGTGAGGTCCTCCCCCCCCCACCCCCCACCACCCCTGCATGACTACCTGCAGTCTACCTGCAGCCATCCTGGAGCTGGAGATGCCTCCTTAACGACGCGTCCGCATTCACCGTATGTCGCTTCCGGATACGAGCGTCTGCTAAGTGACAGACTAATAAAGTGATGGTGGGAGGGGCGATCGGGGGCATGGGGCATTGCTGAGTTACCTGCAACTGAGCCCCAGAACGCCAGTGGTTTGGGGCGGTGGAGAGGGGGGGGGGGGGGGGGGGTGGAGTAGGCATCTGTTGTCACAGGAAGGCGACGGCAGCAACGGCAGCGACGACGTGACGGAACCAAAGTAAGCCCAGAGACGGCCGTATTTTTTTTCCAGCTTAAAATGTAATTACTCTGTTCATAATTGGTAGGAAATTTCCTCGCAGGTGTCATTATCTTCTGATTACTGGCAAAGTCCCAGGATGCTTTGCTGGTTGAAGTTCTTTTGGAATGTCAGCGCGTCACTTAGCTTGGCGGGGATGAGCGGAGGGGAAAGGGACGTCTCGCGCGCGGCTCTCCGAATACATTATGGAGGATGGGAGTCTACATTCCCCCCAATGACCCCCCCCCCCCCCCACCCACCCCCGAATGAACTTAACTATAATTGAAGTCGCTTGTGGTGGGAAAAAAGAGTTATTTAACATTTTAACAAAATAGCTTTCATAAAAGCTTTTCCTTGACCCGAGTTGTAGCCCTCCTGCTTAAGGCATTTTTTTTCTAATTAAGTAAATACAAATTGTGGTCAAAACAAGGTCCCTAATTATTGGTGTGTGGACATTGTATGGACATTGATGGACAAATTCCTCAGTGGGAAGCGGTGTGTGAATTTAAGTAGTGGCACTCTCAAAAAGATGCTACTAGCAATGTCTCCGGCTATTTTTGGGGGTCATTTTTCTTTTTTTCTCTTTTTTTTCTCTTTTAGGCTTATTCACTGCACATTTACTATTCTACTCTTTTTATTCTCATGTTGTTGGTATTTTTGAGCAACCTCTGGCAAAAGAATTTCCTTCGGGATGAATAAAGTTCTATCTTATCTTATCTTATGTTATCTTATCTTAACTTATCTTATGTTATACTCTTTGACTCACTAAGCAGCTATACACATACGTGTATCTCTTAGAAATTGTATTTTAGTTCAGCTCATAAAATGGGGCGAAGCAGAAAATACAGTATTTACTGTGTTACTCATCATGAAGCCTCTATTATTCTCAGAACTTGGTATTCCTTCCTAGTATCAACCTGTCCAAAACATTGTACATTATCCGGTCAATCTGCACAGATGACTTGATAACAGGGGCCCTGTTCCATCTATTCTTGAGCATCACCTCGTAACCTTTCACTGTCGGGGTGGGAATGACGTATTCCCGTTCCTTAAAACAGAACCGTAATTAGCGACCACAACCCAGCCTACTTCGGTGTGTGACTCACGTTATAAAATATATAAAAAAGGAATGAAACAACATTAAATAAAAACACTACAAATACGAAACAACAAACGGCCCAACGTTCAATTCTAATTACTCCACATCTCGAGATAGTAGATATACTCCAGAATTTTCGGGGAGGGGGGGGGGGGCTGGGGGAGGAGGGGGGCAAACGAGCGAGAATAACCACGTGAGTCACTCATGCGGCGGCCCCCCGGTAACACCGGCCATCACCCCCGCGCGCCGCCCGAGCAGTTACCGCATCGTTTTACGATCGCCTCGCTCATTTATGACTGCAATCAGCGCCGGCCGATGCCCCCGCAGGACACCCGCATTAGCGCCCCCCCCCCCCCCACCATGCCCCCCTACCTCCTGCCCCCCCCCCTTTTTGGTCCGGGGGATGATGGACTGTCCCGCTCAATGGTGTTATTGTAGCTGTAGTGGGCGTCCGGGGAGCAATACATTGATAACAATATCGGCTCGTAATGACAGCCTGTTGGAGGAAAAGGTCACACCGCTCTCTCTCTCTCTCTCTCTCTCTCTCTCTCTCTCTCTCTCTCTCTCTCTCTCTCTCTCTCTCTCTCTCTCTCTCTCTCTCTTTCTCTCTCTCTGAGACTGGGGCTCTTCACAATCCCCTCTGTGGCCTATCATCGCTCTGGCCTTTCAGACCCCCCACCTCCCATCTCCCCCACACAAACACACTTTCTCTCTCTCTCTCTCTCTCTCTCTCTCTCTCTCTCTCTCTCTCTCTCTCTCTCTCTCTCTCTCTCTCTCTCTCTCTCTCTGTGTCTCTATCTGGCTCGCCCGGGGTGGGGGGCAGGGGAGGGGGTGACGGTTGGCCCGGGGTGTGTGTAAGGAGACTGGAATGCGGTGGTGTTTTAAGCGGGGTTCAAGGTGCACTGACAGGCTAGACGGAGGGACCAGATGGCAGCGCCACCGCCGCTGCCGCCCAAGGTCACCCGGCGCTGGATCTGAAACCCAACTCTTCCTCTTCTTCTTCTTCTTCTTCTTCTTCTTCCCTTTTTCCCTGCATTTCTCTCTTTCTATTTTCCATCCCCCTCTCTCTGTGCCTCTCTCTCTCCCTCTCTCGCTCGCTCGCTTGTGTGTGTGTGTGTGTGTGTGTGTGTGTGTGTGTGTGTGTGTGTGTGTGTGGATCTTCACAGATATTTCCTTTTCTTGCTTTTTTACCCCCCCTATCTCTGCTACTCTCTTTCTCACCTCAATCTAGGTCACAAAGCCCTGTGTACAGGCTGCTGCCTATCTCGCCAAACACACATCCCTCTGGAGTCCCTGGGCTACTGCTGCACACACACACACACACACACACACACACACACACATGCACACGCACGCATATGCATGCACACACACACATGCATGCACACACACACACACACATATGCATGCACACGAACACACACACATGCACGCACACACATGCACGCATACACATGCACGCACACATGCACAAACACACACACAAACACACACATAAACACACACACATGCACAAAGACACACTCACACACACACATGCATACTCACACAATGCATGCACACACACACACATGCACGAGCATATACCTACTCACACACACACACAGATCAATCCATATTCTCTTCTTCTTACTCTCACCTCACACCCCCATACCGTGCTGAAATTGAGCTACCCCCCCTCCCCTCACACACACACCCCCCTCCCCCCTCCATCACCTCGCTCCCCACCCACCCCCTGCCCCCTAGATGAGAAAAGGTGCCACAACACCTTTGGCTGCGGAGGTGCAGCCCCCTGAACGCCAGCGCCTGCCAGTGAGGGAGCCGCGCTCCCAAACAAGCCCTTAATTACCTCTACAGCCCGCGCCTGGAAGGTCGCACACAGGAAGTCCCAGCCACGCCGCGACAGTTTAGCACGACCGTGTCAAAACACTGGCCCTCTCTGTCTGCCGGCTAATTCCTTAGCCGAAGCAGGAAGTTAAAAGAGAAAGAGAGAAAGAGAGAGGGGGGGGGGGGGGGGGGGGATAAGAGTGGAATTGAGAGAGGGAGTGAAGCTGGTTTCTTCTCTCGCCGTCTTTGAAAATTGTTTATGTCTTCGAGGATACGTTGTGAAAATGAGAAATGAGAAAATGTCAGACCAGTTAGTTTTAGCTCAGTAAATCAGTGAATTGTATCTGTATGCAGTACAAAGACAGTATATATATATATTCATATACATACATATATATGAGTTTTCTTCTCTTGTTTGTTCAAAACCAGACTGCATTTTATTTTCTGTCAGCGAGAACATGTGTTGAGCAAGTGTTGGCTCAAGGCAAATGTTTGCAATTGAAAAATGCAATAGAAATGGCAAACTACGCCTTACTTTTATTCTCTGTGACCAATCGCATATCCACAAAGTGGACACAGGCACGGAAAATGTGTAAATGCATTAAAGTAAACACATTACAGCGCAGGGAAATGGAATCCAGGCAGGAGGCAGACATTAGACGACAACAAAAAAAACTGTCAGAAAAGTTAACAAATGAACAAATATACAGATGCATACACACACACACACACACACACATGCACAAATACCGACATAGACACGAGACCTGTCAACAGTCCCACAACAGTCAGGATGCTGTATGAAGATACTGGTTGTGGTATGATGTGATTGTATTGTTTAATCCTAATTGGTGACTAATGGTACAAATTGTCTGCTGGCCTCCACAGTATCCAGACTGTTTTACCAACTCACAGAGACAGAGCACCAGGTTATAACCAACAGGGCAGGACGTGCACTGTGGTCACCATGCATTATGCTAATCATATCAATGAATGGCTGATCCTATTCCCTCCCCAGCTTCTAAATATTTCCTGTACAAAAACAACACACACAAAAAAGCCATTAAAGAAGATCCGGCACACTTTTTGTTTGCTTTTTTTTTCTTCCGCATCCGCCGGAGCTAGTGCTGTGGATTAATTGCGAGTGGCGTCTATTGGTTTAAAAATTGCTTCACTGGCATATCTCTTTTGTAACAAGAACCTCCTCGGCGTCCATTCCTCCTACCCTGCTAAGTACAACGGGGAGCCCTCTCCGGGTCGTTTTAATGTCCCCTGCGAGAACCCCTGCGCACTAAACTAAGCTAGCTTCCGTTTTCAGCGGCATGTCGTTTTTTTTGGGAAACGATGTTTGTTGCGACGATGTTCGTTTTTTTTTAACGCAGAGAGGCAGGGAGGGACGACGTGGCGATGTTACCCTCCCCACACCAGACGCCTACAAGCATTATCTGAAAGGACCCCAACTAACTAAAGGTCCTTCCCTCTCCTCCCTCTCTCTCTGCCTCTTCTCTCTCTCTGCCTCTTTTCTCTCTCTATTTTCTTCAATTTAATTCAATTCAATTCAAGGGCTTTATTGGCATGAAAAAGGCATTCCTTAAT
>PIJE02000015.1:917450-922450 GCA_002895965.2 Coryphaenoides rupestris
ACAAGCTTATTGTAGCACACACTCGATCATGCGATAGATCTGAAACTCCACAACAGATATAAAACAGACGTTGGTTGAAGCTGATCTTATACCTTTTGAACGTCAGAGCGGTCCGTTCAGAGCTCTCCCGGACAAGACACAGAACCAGAATATCGAGTAACCCCCTTTTCAGAGAACCCGCTTTCAACTTTGCTAAGGATTCTCTACAGGTGTGACTTAAGTTAATCTGGGAGGAGCGACACACCGCGATTAGGCAACAGTGTGCAAGCGGTTAAAGTTATTAAGCACACGCCATGAAACACAGTCAGGGAACCTTCATTTGTTTTATTTCCACTCTTTCATTCCCTTTTAGTGTTTGAAATCCAAAGAGTGAGGACACTTAAAAAAAAGGCGGGCTCCGCCTCGTCGCGCGGGCCCCCGCCGCCGCCGCACACAAGCTAGCTAGCGGAGCGAGCCCGCCGCACAACAGCACCTCTGCCAGAGATAAAACAAAATTAAATTCACTGAATATGGTTCTAAGTCAATTATTTTCCTTACCGTCGAGGGCCCCCGCGCGCCACGGCAAACGGGTCGCAAATGTGCCCTATTTTTTGAAGGGGGCCATCCATTCCGCCGCTAAGTGATGCCACGCTGCTCGCGGTCCTCACTCTCTCGCTCTCTCTCGCTCGTGTCTCTTTTCACGAGAACGACCCCGCCGATCCTTCACGGCGGCAGAGACCCTCGCTCATGTGGAGGGGGACAAACGACGCTAGCTCGCTTCTCATTTGGCGAGGGAAAATGGCGGGGGGGCAACGAAACTGCACTGGCAGCCGAAAAAACGGAAACAATACCCAGAGCTACACTCATGCCGCAAAGGATGCCAGGAAAACCGTTGTTTGGGCTGTGCCCCCACCACCCCCCCCCTTTAAAATTGCTGTGTAGACATGAGCCAATATTACTGGGGTGATTTTAAGTGTTTCGGGGACTGAACAACCAAAATCAAAAAAAATTAAAAACCTCAGGCTGGCCCCCCTTTTGTTTCTTCCCGCCTCACAGCATGTGTGTGAAAAGAAAAAGTGATTTTATTTCCGAAATCTCCCACAATAATACCCCCCCCCCCCACACCCCCCACACCCTCCAACTACTAGAATCGTGAGATAATGGTGGACGGCTGCAGTAGTAGCTAACAGCTACGCCGGCGGTGCGCGTCTTCCCCATTGCCGACGCGAAATCCGTACACGGCGGTGCTAACAAACGCAAGCGGTGCACTAATGCGCGGCGCGGAAGGCATTCAAAACAACGGAAAACAGTTTGAGTTCGCCAGCTGGGCGGCTCCGATATTTTAATCCATTGCTCGCTTCCCATTTGCGCTGCGCCTGGTCTCACTTCTACCTCTCAAAGAAGTTCGAACAAGCCTCCCCCCCCCACCCCTCCAGATCCACTCACCGAGGGGGGGGGGGGGGGGGGGGGGGGGGAGGCGTCACGGCGACGGGATGCACACAGCTGTTTCCACGCGGATGTTCCATCAACCAACCACACACACACACAACCAGGCACACACACGCACACACACACATGCGAGTACACTTCCTCACTCTACTCACACCTGGCTCACCGGCGTCGCTGTGTATCCAGAGTCCACTTTACCTGGATAGTTAGGATAGTTCCCCATCCCGACAATTCACCATTTTGAGGAATAATAACAAAAACCAAAATCTCCAAGCCATCCACTCCCCACACGTCCTCTTGTATAATAATAACGAGCGTTAACACAACAGGCTTTTCCGCTCGGCTCAAGTGTGTAACGCGGAAAAGAAGAAAAGTAAAAACTGAAAAAGAAAAAAACAAAACAGCGAGGCCTCTCTTTCCATTATGGCCCCGGCGAAGGAAACTGCCCCCCCCCCACCCCCCCCTCCATGTTATCTCTCATCTAAATGGCTCATGTGGAGGGGGGGTGCTTTTGTTGGGAGGGAGGGGGGACAAACGACGACGCTAGCTCGCTTCTCATTTGGCGAGGGAAAATGGCGGGGGGGCAACGAAACTGCACTGGCAGCCGAAAAAACGGAAACAATACCCAGAGCTACACTCATGCCGCAAAGGATGCCAGGAAAACCGTTGTTTGGGCTGTGCCCCCACCACCCCCCCCCTTTAAAATTGCTGTGTAGACATGAGCCAATATTACTGGGGTGATTTTAAGTGTTTCGGGGACTGAACAACCAAAATCAAAAAAAATTAAAAACCTCAGGCTGGCCCCCCTTTTGTTTCTTCCCGCCTCACAGCATGTGTGTGAAAAGAAAAAGTGATTTTATTTCCGAAATCTCCCACAATAATACCCCCCCCCCCCACCACCCCCCACACCCTCCAACTACTAGAATCGTGAGATAATGGTGGACGGCTGCAGTAGTAGCTAACAGCTACGCCGGCGGTGCGCGTCTTCCCCATTGCCGACGCGAAATCCGTACACGGCGGTGCTAACAAACGCAAGCGGTGCACTAATGCGCGGCGCGGAAGGCATTCAAAACAACGGAAAACAGTTTGAGTTCGCCAGCTGGGCGGCTCCGATATTTTAATCCATTGCTCGCTTCCCATTTGCGCTGCGCCTGGTCTCACTTCTACCTCTCAAAGAAGTTCGAACAAGCCTCCCCCCCCACCCCTCCCTCCCGATCCACTCACCGAGGGGGGGGGGGGGGGGGGGGGGGGGGAGGCGTCACGGCGACGGGATGCACACAGCTGTTTCCACGCGGATGTTCCATCAACCAACCACACACACACACAACCAGGCACACACACGCACACACACACATGCGAGTACACTTCCTCACTCTACTCACACCTGGCTCACCGGCATCGCTGTGTATCCAGAGTCCACTTTACCTGGATAGTTAGGATAGTTCCCCATCCTGACGAATCACCATTTTGAGGAATAATAACAAAAACCAAAATCTCCAAGCCATCCACTCCCCACCTCTTGTATAATAATAACGAGCGTTAACACAACAGGCTTTTCCGCTCGGCTCAAGTGTGTAACGCGGAAAAGAAGAAAAGTAAAAACTGAAAAAGAAAAAAACAAAACAGCGAGGCCTCTCTTTCCATTATGGCCCCGGCGAAGGAAACTGCCCCCCCCCCACCCCCCCCTCCATGTTATCTCTCATCTAAATGGCCATTAAGCGCGCTAACCCAATTAACCGGACAAGATGTAACACACCCTCCATTTCCTGCTTCCAGCACAGGAAACTGTAGAGGTCCGTTGCATTCTGACCAGCCGGTATACTGGTGTCTACTGTATATATACTGTATACTGTACACTGTGTGTGTATATAAATATTCTGTATGTATATTGTGTATAAATGGTTATTAGCCTCTGCACTATGTTGACAGCTTCGAAACGGAGAAAAAAAAACACAGATAAATTCTCCACCACACGGACTCTCCACCACATGCACTTTTGTCTGCATGCTTGACGTTTGAGTGAATAAATTGGCCAATCGCACGATTACCCCCTGAGCCTGACTACCTGTAGCCGGGCTCCGTTCCCTTCCTCCTAAACGACCGATCGGGAGAGGAGGAGGAGGAGGAGGAGGAGGAGGAGGAGGAGAGAGAGATTCTGTCAGGCCCACCTCTCCTGATCACGGCGTCAAGTGTGCGTGTCCGTGCGAGTGTGTGTGTGTGTGTGTGTGTCCGTGCGAGTGTGTGTGTGTGTGTGTGTGTGTGCGTGTGTGTTTTTTTTCCTTGACATGCCAGCGCGTACACGTTGTGCATTGGGAAATAATGGGCAAGCTAAAAATATTAGCTGCAAATTGCTTTAAGGTCATTTTAATTATACAGATGGGCTGTCGAGCGACAGTCACGGCTGACAGGAAGTAGAAACGGATGATGCAATGCCCTAATGATCGAGTGCAATGGCAACAAGGGGCCACATGCACACTGTGTGTTGGGAGGCGTGTTTGTGTGTGTGTGGGCGTCAGTGTGTGTGTGTGTGTGTGTGTGTGTGTGTGTGTGTGACATTAAAACACATCAGAAAAAACCCCATTGTAACTAATTATACTGATTTGTTCACCTGTGCTCTGTAATACATTATTTATTATTTGTACTTTCCTCGTAACCTTGTGGGAGATTTTTGACACAAGGTGCATGTTCTCCGGGAAATGACACGCATGTCCTTTTGAGCTTTCACATTTCGTTTTGTGCATGTGTGTGTATGTGTGTACGGTATGGTGTGTGTGTGTGTGTGTGTGTGTGCTAGTTAGAAAAAGCTGTAAAAAAAAAAAAAATCTAAATTCCGAATTTCTCAAAATGGGTCACTGCAGAAAGCAGGGATTTGAGCAGTTTCCAGGGTGTCCTGCTATAGCTCAGCATTAAACAAACCAGGCATGCTTCAGCTGTTATTTCCTCTCCTTGTGCACTGTAACGTTAACATTCTCCGATAGCCCCTGCGCGGCTCCGCAGGGAGACTCGACTCGACGCGGAACACCGACTTTAAAAACTTCTGAAAACTCTGAGGACTGAACTTTGCCCGATTGCTTACTATTCCTGTAGTCGAGTAACAGCTGCATAGTGTTGAATCGGACAGTTTTTGGCGTTGAATCGTTTCGAAACAAACAGATTCAAGAGTGGCTCGGCCCGAGAAGACCGAAAAAGAACAAATACTACTGTCGGTCAGTACTAGATAGCCACAATAAATAAAACAGAAATACAAAGTAAAAAACCAGACCCTCAGAACCAAGAACACACACACACACAAAATAACGGAGCAGGAGACAGGAAGCCCCACCTCCCCGTGAAGTAAATTCAAATTATTATCCCCTACCCCCATTTACCAAAATACATCAATACATAAATAAATAAATAAATAAAATGAATAAATAACGGTAGAAAACAATAGATAAAAAGTTTGAGGCACTTATAACGCCATAAATCTCCGGCTGCAGGAATTAAAAAACGTTGGAGGCGAAATAACAAACAGCCAACGTCATGCGGCTTTTGAATGTGTGCCTGCAGCCGCCCTTAACCGCAGGAGCTCT
>PIJE02000015.1:927450-932450 GCA_002895965.2 Coryphaenoides rupestris
TGTGTGTTTGTGTGTTGTGTGTTTGGCAGCCTGCATGTGGTTTGGTGGAGCATCTTTCTGTATATTGGATCAAAGTTTCATTTTTTCTCTCCAGCTACGTCGTGTTTAAGCGTATAAAATAACAAGGAAACTGTGGTTCGGATTTGCATGTTATATTACATTTTTATAGCGCACGGCATTATTCTATTATGCTGGGAATTTGACATCTTTGAAAGACATTTAGTTCATAAATGATCTCGATAGTTAGACATAAGCGGGATAACACTGCAACTATCACATATGTTGATGCTATGTGTTCGCATGAAACTGTGTTGATAATTACATTTTAACAGTATAATGAATCAATAATCAAATGACAAAGCAATTAAATCTGCTTAAATAAAAAACAAAACAATGATGAATCCATAAGTGGCCTTTAAGCTAATGATTTTTTTACTTGAATATCTTTGCTGTGAAATGTGCAAACATTAGCTAGCTGGCATGTTGGCACTCTCCACAAAACGACATTTTTTTTTCATCCATTAAAACCTCCTCTAGTTTTATTTGGAAAACATCCTCGTCGTTAAATAGCGGTCGGTCGGGGTGGAATTCTGTGATTTTGGGGTTTTTTTCAGCGGCAACTTTGCAATTAACTGATTGATAATTCCTGGGTTGGTTCCCCTTTAATTACGGAGCTGATTGTAAATTAATGTGGCGATGCAATGGTTTGGATGGGACCTTCAGTGAGGGGGGGGGGGGGGGGGGGGTAGGGGTGTACCTCTTTCCACATAAATGCAGCCCACCGCCACGATCTAAATGATGTGGAGGGATGCTTTCCACCTGCCAACGACTCCATGCCTTGCTTCTATTACCCTACTGAATGATGGACGGCAACATTTCTTTAACAATCCGGGTATCAAGTACACTGTAGATATGCATTATGGAAAACAAAACAAAAATGCCCCTAAAAAATGGCAACATTTTCAAAAAATAGCAAATTATTGTGGAAAACAGCAACGAAAAACAAAGAAAATAAATGTAGAAATGTAAAAAAAAATGATGCCTCTGCATGAGGCATTCCGGTTTGGCTGGTTGGGTCCGAGCTGAGAGCGCTGTAAGTGATATATGTTAGAGAAACACCCGGGAGATGGCAACGGGTCACATGCGCGCCAGACAGATGGCGAGGCGAGGGCCGCGAGGCGAGGAGGGGGTTCAAGTGTCGCGCTGTCTGCTCTCCGGAGCCGCGTTCTCCGGCAGCTGCAATCAGGGCCTTGAACGGCAGCC
Source organism: Coryphaenoides rupestris (assembly GCA_002895965.2). Classification (NCBI taxonomy): domain Eukaryota; kingdom Metazoa; phylum Chordata; class Actinopteri; order Gadiformes; family Macrouridae; genus Coryphaenoides; species Coryphaenoides rupestris. Next base: position 928,714 of record PIJE02000015.1, read on the forward strand.
ATCACAGACCAGCTGATGAAGGAGGTGGAACCTCATCATCCGCACCCAGGCTCCTCCCACTCCTCCTCCTCCTCCTCCTCCTCCTCCTCCAACTACCTTTAGGATCTCCACAACTGGTCTGTCGCTGTTCAACTTGACACTTTATGCTTCCGAGCAGCTCGTATTTTATAGTTGGTATTTTATTTTATAGAGTTAACTTTGCTTGTGTTTATTATCACGACTGCACTATGTTGATTTGTACTTTTAGAAATAGCCTTGAATTGAATTTTCATGCACAGGATGGCCGTGTTATGCTGCACATCTGATAATAAAAACACTTTCATTTTGAGATGAACACGAATGCGAGGTTACTGAAAATTAAAGTAAAATTGCAGAATCAAATATTCAGTTTTCAGGGTTTTTCTGTTTTAAATTGTGCCTCTTCTGCGTACATTCTGCAATAAAAAAAAATTCTTTCTTATCCCACCATCAAAAATGTGAACCTGCCATGGGCCAGAAGTGTTTGTAGTCGCTGTAATAGAAATATCCATTTTCTACGTTCCCAGCTTTTTTTTCGGCGGTACAGAGCTGCTTTTGTCTATTGGGATTGCTCCTTGGCAAAGCACTGCGGAGGTGTGCTTTGGCAAGATTCCTCTTTGGTACAAATATCTCCTGGAAAAAAAAGAAAAGAAAAGGTACCTGGAAAAATCTTTTAATAAACAACAGTGAGAGAGAGAGAGAGCGAGAGAGAGAATGCTAAACTTCCAAAACACAGTACACTGTGAACAGCAAAAGCATATGTCTGCAATTCTCCTTTCTAGTCTGGATGAAGTCACAATGGCGTTTTGTTTACGATCTCATCATCAGGGCCCAGTTTGGTTTGGCACCGCTCGGGTGCCATTGGATCATTTGTTTGTGTGCACATTTTTTTTTGGGTGGGTTGGTGGGGCGGTGGGGGATTATATTTTTAAAACAAAATTCAAAATGACTCTTCATTGTCTGAAATAATAGCTTGCGAAATAGGCCGGAAACTTTAAAATGCTTCCACTTGAAAGATGTCGACACTGTGGAGATACACAGGATGTCACGGTATTTATGAGAAATTGTCCCAATATCGGATGAAAGACACATTGGGAAAAATATATATATATTTAGTTTTTTTTGTTTTTTGCTTTTTTAGTATGATAGCGGGATTTTTTTTTCACTGCAGCACTCCAGAACTATCCCTTTAAGAGGCAGCCAAAAAGAAATAAATAAAGTCTCTCTCTCCTCTGGTACCACACTTGACTATTTCCACAGAGCTTCACTGATCAATCCACCTCGTGAGGAGAGCTGTTTGGGGCTGGGAGGGGGAGATTGTAGCCTTAAGTTACCTGATGTTTTACCAACCTGACTCGGAGAACACCTCCGCTTTACACTTACTTCCTTAAGAATTAAAAACATTTTGAGTTGTTTTTCTCCATACCCAATTTCCGCATCTTTTCCGCATATTTAGTGGTTTAGTTTAAGTGTTTAAATGTTGTTGTTTTTTATTATGTATTTTATCTATCCCTATTGCAAATCCCAATTTCCCCCGTATTATGGTATGAATTGCAACTAGACACTGGCTTCGAATAATAATACATAATATAAAAAAGGATAATTATGTGGCAGACATTGCAGTTCCTCCTTTTCATTGAGAATTCCTGCACAGCGTGAAGTTATAATTCTTTTTTCTAAATTACACAAAAGACAAAATATAATAATACTTTTTTGCACGCACAGAGAAACAAACATAACCCAGTTGTATGATTGCACTTTGGCCCTGTAAGAGGCTGTTTTGTAGCACTGTTATTCCTTCTTACACTTTCTTACACAGGTTACTGTAAACAGAACAGGTCAAATCATATTTTTCCTTTTCCATTTGTTTTATATATATATAAAAAAAAACCCAACCCCCCCGCCAACCCCACCCCCCAAAACAAAACAACTTCATTTTATATTCATAGCGTCATCAAATCCAGCGAAAGCGTTCAAGATCACAGGCAGGTCAGCAACACAGTGTCCTCTCAGCCCTTACAGTATATCCCCCCGCTATATATCCCGTAGCAGTAAATTATACATGAGGCCCAAGTTTCTGCCTCACCTCCGGGTCAGCGGAGCAGCCATCAGCAGCCCCCCGCATCCCACCTCGCCTCCGCCCGGTGTCAGGGCACATAATAAGGGGCTCCGCCTCGTTCAAACCACATTCTCCACCGCTCGCTCTCGCCACGGAAACAAAAGTGGTGCCACTCTGCGTCCCTGTCAAGCCCCCCCCCCCCCCCCCCGCCTGCCAGCCACCCCCCAGCCCAAAAAGGAGAAGAAATTGTTAAAATACAGTCGTTGAATAGCCATGCGTCCAAATCCAGCGACGGCTGCGGTCCCTTCAGACAATAGACAGGCCGCTAATCCTGCTTCACGGGCCCAGCATCCCCCTGTCACGGGCCAGGAGGGAGAGAGAGCGTGGGGGTGGGGGGGTGTGAGGGAGTGAGGGGGTTGAGGTGTGGGCCGTCGTAGGGGTGGGTGACACCTCCACAAAGACAGCCACCGCAGAGGCCCCCCCGTGTGCCCTACACCGCTGTGCGTGGGATTAGCATTTGTGGGGAGGCTTGGATGGGTAGATGGGTGGGGGTGGGGGCTGGGGGGCGGGGGCCGGGCGGTGGGGGGGGTGGTATATAAGTGATGAGCATGGGGTGAGACAACGCGCAACCCCTCTGGAGTCGAGACACCCTGTCTGGGAAGCTTGGTGTGGCCACCCATCAAATGTCACCTCCATCATCGCCCCCCCCCCCACCGACCCACCCACACCACCCACCCGGGCTAGATGCCCCCCTGGTGGCTGGCTGGCTGGCTGGCTGGCTTGTTGGTGCAGTTCATCAACCCGCTATACCCACGCCACAGCGCCACCCCTGGAACCAGCCAGCCCATCTAGGAGGGCCTGTCTGGCCTCACGCTCTGCTCTGCTGTTGGGCTGCTGCACTGGAGCTGACAGCTGTTACCAAGAGAGGTTATTCAGCCAGCGCATCTCTCACGAGCACACACACATGCACACACACACACACATGCACACACACACACACACACACACACACACACACACACACGCACACACACACACAACACACACACACACACACACACACACACACACACACACACACACACATACACACACACACACACACACACACACACACACACACACACACACACACACACAGACACACACAGCCTGTGGAGCCCCCCCCCCCACCACCAGCAGCACCAGTAGCATCAGTAGTGGGTCCTGTGTGCTGGGCGGTCAACAGACACAGAGGAGAAGAAGAAGAAGAGATGGCGATGGTGTCACTCGTCTGCCACTTGCATTTCACGGCGGAGGTTTGCGGCGAACGAAGGCTTTTAGTTTTTTCGTTTTTTTTTAAACTCGACTGCCTACCAAAAAAGAGAGAGCGAGAGAGAGAGAGAGAGAGAGAGAGAGAGAGAGAGAGAGAGAGAGAGAGAGAGAGAGAAATAAACCGCGGAATGAAATAGGACGATTTGGCATTTGGGATTGGGTTTTCTATTTTTCCAACAGTGACGTGGCAGGCAAGATAAAAAAAAATAGGTCAAACATCAGGAGAACGTGCCTCGATTCAAAATGGCCGCGATGATGGGTGTGTGTTCGTCGGGGGCGACGGAACAAAAGTGCAGTAGCGCCGTCTGGAAGAGGGTGGCGCTCCCTGACTACCCAGCGTGAAAAA
>PIJE02000015.1:949950-959950 GCA_002895965.2 Coryphaenoides rupestris
ATTAAATAGTCAAAAGCCTTTGCAATCACTGATTGTTGTTGAGAGGCGAGGCTAAAAGTGGAAGTGAAATGTATGGCAGCACAGCGCTCCTGTGGTGAATTACAACGTAATCTGTCCTGCCCTAAACAATAGCTTAAAGTTCCTGTATGTAAGAATCATGAATCCATTCAGGGACTACATGTTAGGATTTTACAGCACAAATCACTTTAAATCAGTTTGTGAGCAGGTTGTGGTTGAAGTTAAAACATGAGAGCTTCCTGACTCTCTCTGTTGTAGAACAGCTTCTGGGTGACTTCTCTTATATTTGAGGTTGGGTCGGATTTTGTGGGAAAAATGAATGAAGTGACATGTAAGCGTGGATTATTAAAAAAAATATATATTTTATAGCTTTGTGTACAAGGTTTAATTATGATTAAAACTAATATTATTTTCTGATTGTTATTGTCTCAACCCACGGAGATCAGAATGCACTTGATTCTTACAGTACCTTTAACTAGAACATGTTTAAAAATTTCCCCAATATAACATTCAAATCTTTGTTTAGAACTGCATCTTGCTAGCTCTACAATAAGAAAAAACTGGCCAAAAACTGTGACAAAGTGCCTACAAAACGAATCTTCAAGTACTCAAGTACTTCGAGTCGATATTATTTTGCTTAGATTTCAGCATTTTTTGGTATTGCCTCATAACAATGATACATTCTCGTCCTAAAGGTCGGAAATACACGGTTAAATAAACGGTTAGCTAACGGAGGGCGGGACCAACCTGGGGGTGGGTGGAATAACCTTGGGTATAGAGTAGGGCTTGCACAGAAAAGTCGACTTATCGAGTCGACGCCTACCGGGAGACGTCGACGCGTCGTTGACCACGTGATTTCACACTTTAAGAATTGTTTTTTTTTTTTTTTATTTTTTTTTTTTACACTTTAAGATATTTGGCGGGAGGGGGGAACATTTTACAATTTCGAGCGGCTGTTTGCTCAGAGGAGACCCGTGGCTATTTTTTTTTTGGACAGCCCATTCTGTCTCTGTGTTTTTTGTGTGCGTGTGTATGTGATGACGTCATCAACGACGCGTCGACGTTACGTCGACTTTATTGATAGAAAAGTCGACTTGAAAAAATCAGAAGTCGTGCAACCCCTAGTATAGAGTCCTCGGTTGGCTCTGAGAGGCTCCGTGTGATTGGATGAAACACCCAGTCTGAGCTGGAGCTGTTTGACTGCAGTTTTGCTTTTCACTGCTTTCTTGCAGGCATATCGAAGGTCTTTCCTTCTAAATACCTGAATTTTCTTAATATGGCAACATAGAAAATGATTGTTCAAACAAATGATTGTTTGAACAACAATAGGGAACAACAATAATTGTCCCCTATTGTTTCAACAAGTACAAACAATAGGGGAGGGGAGGGGTGTGGGTGTGGGTGAAGGAGGTGGGTGACCCGTATGACTACTTTCGGTTGTGAAGGCTACCATAGATTAATGATTTGACAAGTCGACTATTCTGTGAAATCCCTCCCACACACACCACACACACACACACGTGCACACACACACACACACACACACACACACACACACACACACACACACACACACACACACACACACACACACACACACACACACACACACACACACACATGCACACAAACACAAACACGTGCATGTACACAAGCGTCCGCACCTGAGGGCACATGGCATGGTGATGCACACACACGCACACACAAACAAACAAATACATGTACGCACACACACACACACACACACACACACACACACACACACCCTATTACCTGCTCGTCGCAGGGAGCTGTCCCAGCTACACCAGATAGGGCAGCAAAGGAGCTTGTTAACATTGTGTTGGTGGCGTTGGGGGGGCGACACAAAGGAAAAGAGCGAGAGATAATGGAAACCAGTATGACGGATCTGCAGAGAGAGAGAGAGAGAGAGGGATAACATATTTAAATGATACTGTTATCATCAAGGACTTGGTTTGGGAACCATTTGCCCGGCCCACACTTTATTACGATCAGCGTTCCCCGGGTGGGCCATGATTGTTTCCAAAATGAATGACAAGGAAGAGCCTTTGGTTCCTCTTTTTTGCCAATTCTGCTTTGGTCTCTCGCTCCGTTAACAAAGTTAGTTAATGAACAAGCTGACACACGAAAACACCCACAGAAAGGCATGACGGTGTTCTATGTGTCTGGGTGTGTGTGTCTGTGTCTGAGTGTGTGTGTGTGTGTGTGTGTGTTTTCCGGTGCTGGTGCATGGTTTCCTTTCTTTGGCGGCACAGGAGTCTGGAGACTTAATTTGTGTTGTGCCTTGATAGAGCTGCTTGTGTGTGTGTGTGTGTGTGTGTGTGCGCACACGGGTGCTCTCTCTCTCTCTCTCTCTCTCTGTCTCTGTCTCTGTCTCTCTCTCTCTCTCTCTCTCTCTCTCTCTCTCTCTCTCTCTCTCTCTCTCTCTCTCTCTCTCTCTCTCTCTGTACACATGCCTGCGCTCGTCCTGTTGTGACAGTACCTCCTCTCTCTCTTTCCTCCTCATCATGTCTATTTTGGAATGGAGGGGAGGGGAGGGGAGGGGTGGGGGTGTGGGTGAAGGTGGTGGGTGGCGGGCGGGCGGGCGGGCAGGCGGGCGGGGGGCTCAAAACACAGCGAAGGTAAACTGACACCTTTGCCGAATCACCACCCCCCCCCCCCCCCCCCCCCCCCCCCACCCGTTCCTCTCCCTCAGACAGGGGAGTGGGTTTAGGCAGCACCCCCTCCCACCCCCACCGCCATCCCCTCACTCCCATCTTTTCCCAAACCCCAAATCCCCCACCAACACCTCCCTCCTCCTCCTCCTCCTCCTCCTCCTCCTCCTCCCCAGCCTCCCCTTTGCTGTTCTGCTCGGTCAATTAAAGTGTCTGCAGGTGTCTGTATGGCCGTACCTGCCTTCCTTTCTGTTTGTTTTGCTGTTCTCTCTATTTTCTATTTTTTTTTAATCCTCTCTCTCTCTCTCTCTCCTCCCCCATCCTCCTTGTCTGGCGTTCTGCGGGTTAAGTGCTTTCGAGCACCTGCTCACCACTCACCGCACCCTCGCAGCGGGCCGGAGGGGGGGGGGGGGGGGGGGAAGGGTGAGGAAGGGGGTGGGAGATGAGGCGGAGAAGAGGAGCAGGTGTCTGCGTGGAGCGTAGGGGGAGAAGGAGCAGGCAAAGTAGATGCCGCCGGGATGTTCCATGTGCAGATTAATACAGGAACAGAGGGGACGCACACACACACACACACACAGACTCTCTCACACACACACACACACACACACACACACACACACACATAAAGTCGCTCACACACACGCGCGCACCCTTGTGACTATCTTGAAAGGTATGCCTGATTTGATTGGCATTCCATCACGCAGGCAAGTCAAGGTGCAGGAAGCTGTGTGTGTGTGTGTGTGTGTGTGTGTGTGTGTGTGTGTGTGGCGGAGGTGGTCCCAGAGTCACACCTGCATGGTCATTTGAAAACACACACACACACACTTTGCAGATTCACTCCCAAGCTATTTACACACAGATGATGATGATGACACTTGCAGGTATAAGTGTGCACGTGCACGCACACAGACACACACGCACACAGACACACACGCACACGCGCAGTCAAATAAGTACTGGTAGCAAACTGACACATTCAGAAAGAAAGTTCCCGCCACAGGGAGCAGTTGAGGCTTTTATGGTGAACACCTGCTCCTTATAGGCAGCATATTGCACGTGCACGGCTCACACAACGCTGCCCCTGAAGGCGGTAAACCTCCAAACAAAAGCGCAGACCCCAAGATTATCCAGGCTGCTCCTTTGTTATGGGGGAGAGTTTTGTGTTGCTCCTACCAAGAGGCGGGGAGGAAACACACCTGTAGATACACAAGACGACATGCACGCACACACACACACACACACACACACACACGCACACGCGCACGCACACACACACACGCACACAAACACACGAAAACATGCACACTGGCGTCTGGCAGACAAGCAAATGTACAACAGCAACCACCACACCCACAATCACCCAGACTCCTAAATTAGCCACAGCAACCCCCACCTCCGTCCCCACCCCCCACCCCCAACCTTATTTATCCAGCACCAATCAGAGGGTGGAGATGGGAGTGTTGTGTGTTGCTGCCTCATTTGCATTGTGGGTAAACAGTGTGGCTACAATTATGTGAGGGGGGATGGGAGATGGCTATGGAGGGCTGTGGTAGGACTACACGCCTTGATACAGAGTACAGACAGGGACCTGGATCTGGGCGTCACCTAGCGGCTAGGGTGTCGGTCCGCTTTGGCTGAAGGTCGAGGGTTCGATCCCAGAGGCCCACAATATACTGTACTTACAGCCATTCTCTCATCTGAATTAATGAGTTAACCCCTACCTGCTCCTGAATGACCCTTCCTCTTTATCCTCAGCTGAGGGTATTCTCAGTGCTTTTATGAGGTTAACTGAGCTACACTCATATACTACATCTCTGGCTAGTTATTCACAGGGGTAAGCATTGACTCCTATCATTAATAACCAATTAGCACTGAGGCTCCATAGCCTGCTGTGTGTTCACATATAGGACCACGACCAGAGGACGCCATTATGTACTAAATAAAGGGTGTGTGTAACTGTGTGTAGCTGTTTTTCATTTCATTTTATTTATATTATATTTATTTCTTTCATTTATTTTATGTTTTAGTCTGTTCCCCGTCACTGAGCCAGGCCGATCTCTAACCAGCTAATACCTGCTCTCGCTGTAGTAAGCCAATCCCTGGCCTGGCTTCAATCGACTCATACCTGCTCCAACTATAAACTATTCTAAATAATTTGCAACGGAACCAATTCTATTCATCACACTTTTACCTCGCATTCGCCTGCTCACCATTTCTATTTTTGATTCCTTCAGAATGTCTAAGGGTCTTATTTTTCCGATTTGAATAAACATTGCGGTATGAAACGACTCGAAGCAATATTCAACTGAAAAAAAAGATTTCGTACATTATTTATTTTCCCAACCAGTTTCCGCCGCGCTTGCTTCGAGTAATAACTTGAACGCAGCCTATTACTTGTAGCGGGAACGCGGAGCTGCTTCAAGCAATAACTTTATTTGAAGCGTGTGTGCGCGCACAACGTGTCAGACAACCACAAGAACAGCTGCTAAGAAGTTTGCGGACGGAAGAAGAAGTTGTAAGACGGCGCGACGTCGCAGCGTTAACCAAACATCCATTACACGTGTTAACAAAGCTGCAAGCGCGTCTCTGACGGCCTCGTGCCCGAGCACCACGCTGTCGGGGAGGATGACGCAACCGAGGTATCAAACGTGAAGTCGCTTCTGTAGTCGTAAGGCTGGCGTCAAAACACCACGTCGGAAAAATTGTCGTTTAGTTCTCATTTCATAGAGCTGTTATCCAATGCTTCTTATAGAATGCTGAGTGCTAGATTCTTCGAGCGACCTTGGCAGTGTTAATGTGTTAGCGGTGGGGGATGTGGGGATGATTGTGTTTGTATATTTTATTGATTACCATAGTATTTTTGTACTCTTTTAATGTGTCATTTACGTGCTATTTAATCATTTTACTTCCCTGCCCAGGGACTACGGTGCGGAAAATAGCAATTTGCTAAACCCGGTACATAACATCTCTCCTGTGTTATAAGGTGAATGTTCTTTGTACTCTGTCCCTGCTCACATAAAGAAATTCATTCATTCATTCAATGCCAGGCTGTACAATTCGAGCTACGCAAATATGTGCGTTATGTGTTCATATCGGCAGACCAGTATGTGGGCAACGCAGGTCTTTTCACTAGCGTTGTACATGCCCAGGGTGTAGCGGTGCTTAGTTGAAACATGTGTAATCATCTCCAACGGTGACATACACCGCGTGGCTGGCGGCTCGGAAGCAAAGTTAGGCTTTGTTAATGGTCAATAAAAGACCATTTGTCAAAGTTTGAACGAAAGAAAGAAAGAAAGGAAAAGAAAGAAAGACTTACATTAAAAAATAAATGTTTTTCCCCCAATGAATTTTAACCTATTGACACTAATGAACAATGGAAACAAGTGAGGGAAAAATGGCAGTCACACTCAAACACACACAGATACACACCGACACACACACAGACACACACCGACGCACACACACACACACACACACAACACACACACAGCCGCGTGAGCACTGACAGCAGGATAAGCAGCCTCAGCAGGGGGTCTACCTCGGACACCTCGAGGAGCCTCGGATCCTCACCCAGTCAGCGTCGACGTGGCGTCTAATATGTTTATCATTCATTTAAGCCTTCGGGACGTTTGTTCTTGAATTAATTAGTCCTGGGCTTAGCAAATGAGTGTCGAGAAGGAAAAAAACAGAAACACAATTAATTTACCCCGTGTGCGGTGACCTTTTCTTTACACCCATTCAACAGGGGAGAGAAAAAAACACCAAAAGTATTCAAGGAGGGAGCGTGCTGTGCCTTCCGTTGCCGCCACCGCCTACGGTTTCCTCTGGTTTACCGACTAAACACCGGCGTTGTGAGTGCGCCGCAGGCCTCCCCGCCGCCGCCTAAATGAATGGGCGTAATATTACCGACTTTCTTCTCCCCGAAAATCAAGATGCCGCCGGGCGACATTAAGCGTCAATAGCGTTCTCTGCAACCACCCACCCACCCACCCCCAGGTTTATACAAGAAACACAAAATACGAAGGGAAGAAGGAGAGAAGGGGAGGGGGGAAAAAGGAAGAAAAAAGGAAGTTGGAATCAATGCGGTCCTATTTAGTGGTCCCCGGAGGACGCGACATGTTTGGACGAGGTTCGGTTCAACTGATGGGATGGGGGGTTGGGGGGGAGGGCAGATATTTAAAAATGGATATATAATGATCATGTGCAAGAAGACCAGAGAACCGAGCAGAATTCTATTGATTACATTCCCTCATAAAAAATGTTAGTGAGCTAAACGTGTGTTTTGATCTCACGGGCTGCGATCGAGATTCATGTTCCTGCGAGTGAAATGAGTTGAGTTGGAATGAGAGTGTTAAAAAAAACCACACACTGTCACTGACGGTGTCGTCCATTAAGTCAATTCTACAAATAACAAAAAAAAGCAAAGATGAAAATGAAAGAAAAAAATTGCGGGAAAAACTCGATGGCGGGGAGAGAGAGAGAGAGAGAGAACCTGAAGGGGGAAGCCAGCGCTCCACTATGTAGAGCGTGAGCGGGCCGAGATGCCAGTCCAGACGCCAGCCGTGCCGAGCTGTGCCAAGGGCCGGGCCGGAGCCAAGGAGGGGGGGGGGGCGCAGGAGGAGTAATGGGAATCTGCCGGGAAAGAGCCGGCGAGGCGCAGACGGTGTATGTCCAGCGGCAAACCACCGGGTCACAATGGTTGCGGTGGCCTGTGGTGCGTTGTTGTTGGGTTGGTTGTACAATGGCGACTACTCGTCGCATTCATTGTTGGACGTGTATGTCTCCGTACATCGTGTGTGTGTGTGTGTGTCCTCGAGTACCTCTCCAGATCGAAGCATCCACAACAGCATCACTCCCTTTCCCTCCAATCTCTACATCCCAATCGCGTTCAGCATTTCCCGACTCCTCTCTCACACCAGCTTTGTTTACGTCTTGCTTTTTCAAAATCAAAAGTGATCGTTGACTATTCAGGATCTATTTAATCGAGACCAAAGTTATGTTCTATGTTGTCAAAAACCCACTGCTGCTGCTGCTGCTGCTGCTGCTGCTGCTGCTGCTGCTGCTGCAGCTGTGCTAGCTGGATGTCTGCTGCTGCCGGCTCTCAAGGACTCCAGAACGTCCCGCTTAATGGAGAGAGAGAGAGAGAGAGAGAGAGAGAGAGAGAGAGAAGCCACCAGCTATCAAGGACAACTCAACAACATCCCGCTAGGAAGTTGGCCACTGCGCCAGCTCTGCACCGTGATTGGCTAACCAATGTTTTCGGTTTTTTTTCGGGGGCTACGCTGGGCTACACGTGAGCTACGCTGGGCTACACGTGAGCTACACGTGAGCTACGCTGGACTACACACGGGCTACGCTGGGCTAAAACGTGGGCTACGCTGGGCTACACACGGGCTACACTGGGCTACACACGGGCTACGCTGGGCTACACGCGGGCTACGCTGGGCTACACGTGGGCTACGCTGGGCTACACGTGGGCTACGCTGGGCTACACACGGGCTACGCTGGGCTACACACGGGCTACGCTGGGCTACACGTGGGCTACGCTGGGCTACACACGGGCTACGCTGGGCTACACACGGGCTACGCTGGGCTACACGTGGGCTACGCTGGGCTACACACGGGCCAAGCTGGGCTACACGTGGGCTACGCTTGGGCTACACGTGAGCTACGCTGGGCTACACGTGGGCTACGCAGGGCTACAAGTGAGCTACGCTGGGCTACACAGGGGCTACGCTGGGCTACACGTGGGCTACGCGGGGCTTACACACGGGCCTACGCTTGGGCTACAATGTGGGCTATGCGGGGCTACACACGGGCTACGCTGGGCTACACGTGGGCTACGCTGGGCTAACACACGGGCTACGCTGGGCTACACGTGGGCTACGCTGGGCTACACAAGGGCCAAGCTGGGCTACACACGGGCTAACGCTGGCTACACGTGAGCTATGCTGGGCTACACGTGGGCTACGCAGGGCTACAAGTGAGCTACGCTGGCTACACAGGGGCTACGCTGGGCTACCACGTGGGCTACGCGGGGCTACACCGGGCTACGCTGGGCTACATGTGGGCTATGGCGGCGGCTACACGTGGGCTACGCTGGGCTACACACGGGCTACGCTGGGCTACACGTGGGCTACGCTGGGCTACACACGGGCTACGCTGGGCTACACGTGGGCTACGCTGGGCTACACGGGCTACGCTGGGCTACACACGGGCTACGCTGGGCTACACGTGGGCTACGCTGGGCTACACGTGGGCTACGCTGGGCTACACACGGGCTACGCTGGGCTACACGTGGGCTACGCTGGGCTACACACGGGCTACGCTGGGCTACACGTGGGCTACGCTGGGCTACACGCGGGCTACGCTGGGCTACACGCGGGCTACGCTGGGCTACACGTGGGCTACGCTGGGCTACACGTGGGCTACGCTGGGCTACACGTGGGCTACGCTGGGCTACACGTGGGCTACGCTGGGCTACACACGGGCTACGCTGGGCTACACGGGCTACGCTGGGCTACACGTGGGCTACGCTGGGCTACACACGGGCTACGCTGGGCTACACACGGGCTACGCTGGGCTACACGTGGGCTACGCTGGGCTACACACGGGCTACGCTGGGCTACACGTGGGCTACGCTGGGCTACACACGGGCTACGCTGGGCTACACGTGGGCTACGGGTGGGCTACGCTGGGCTACACGTGGGCTACGCTGGGCTACACGTGGGCTACGCTGGGCTACACGTGGGCTATGCGGGGCTACATGGGGCTAAGGCTCATCGGTGGGAGCTACTGAGCTATTATTCAGACTATCCCTCGTTTCATCCGCGGCACGGGCTACACGGGGCTACACACGGGCTACACACGGGCTACACAGGGCTACACACGGGCTACACACGGCCTACACACGGGCTACGCTGGGCTACACACGGGCTACACACGGGCTACGCTGGGCTACACGTGGGCTACGCTGGGCTACACGTGGGCTACGCTGGGCTACACGGGGCTACACACGGGCTACACACGGGCTACATGTGAGCTACATGTGGGCTATGCGGGGCTACACGGGCTACGCTGGGCTACGTGGGCTACGCTGGGCTACACGTGGGCTACGCTGGGCTACACACGGGCTACGCTGGGCTACACGTGGGCTACGCTGGGCTACACGTGGGCTACGCTGGGCTACACGTGGGCTACGCTGGGCTACACGTGGGCTACGCTGGGCTACACGTGGGCTACGCTGGGCTACACGTGGGCTACGCTGGGCTACACGTGGGCTACGCTGGGCTACACGTGGGCTATGCGGG
>PIJE02000015.1:964950-966048 GCA_002895965.2 Coryphaenoides rupestris
CACACACACACACACACAAGACACACACACACACACACACACACACACACACACACACACACACACACACACACACACACAGACACACACACACACACACACACACACATGACACACACACACATACAGTTAGAAAAACAGGCCCCGTTATCTCCAAGGCTGATTCGGTGGGCGGCCAAAGCTGTCCAAAAGCAGCACATAACAAACTCTGTACAAGAAGAACACATTTCAACATACAGGACATATATCATCGTCCTTTACGAGATACAGCAGCCATCACTCTGAGCCTCTGCTACACACACACACACACACACATACACACACACACACACTCCCCATGAAAATCACCAGCTTGAGTCGGAGGTGAACTTTAACACCTTCATCGCACGACAGCATGCATGGAGCGAGAGAGAGAGAGAGAGAGAGAGAGAGAGAGAGAGAGAGAGAGAGAGAGAGAGAGAGAGAGAGAGAGATGCGCAGATGTCACACACACAAAACAGCATATCGTCGACGCTCTCAACTTTTACAAAATTTTCGGGGACCACCTGGCATTCTTTGGACCATCTCCACCGCCGCCGTGGAGAAGAGAGACTTCCCCGGAAGCTAGTCGCCAGTCTGGGGGGGGTGACGTTACGCCGCCTGAACGCACCCCCACCCCCCCCCACCCTGCCCTCCCCACCACCCCCTCCCCCCGCCGCCCCTGCCCCCCCTTGCTTTGACAGGTGAGGAACAGCATGTTATTTTACACTTAATTGCAACTGTCAGCGGGGAGCAGCGGCTCTGGACGGATCGTCATGTGTGACGTCGTCGTCCTTCGCCTACTAAACAGACTCTCCACTTCCTGCCTTCCTTCCATCCTTCTCTCTCTTCTCTTCTCTTCTCTTCTCTTCTCTTCTCTGTCTCGCTTTTTGTATTATGTGTGCGAAGGACATCTGTAAGTGCCCTTATACAAAGCGTGTATGCGTGTGTGTGTGTGTGTGTGTGGGAGGGGGGTAATTTGCGCATCACTGCCACCTTTTGAAACGACGACGTGAAAAAAAACAAGAAAGAAAACAGAATACGGCCAACACCGAATGTGTCGCTTGCAATGGTGGCAGG
>PIJE02000015.1:969595-1019142 GCA_002895965.2 Coryphaenoides rupestris
CGCAGACCGCCTGGCAACACAGGACGCATTGACACCTTACCCAACCGAGGTCATGATCACCCTCATCACCCCCCCCCCCCCCCCCCCCCCCCCACCCCCCCCCCCCCCCCCCCACCCCGCCCCTCCTACCTTCCTCATTATCATCAAAGGAGCAGAGGAGAGTTTGTATCTGAAGGGTCGCCTTGCAGCCACCGAGCAGCGCGGCAGATAGCTCCCCGCTGAGAGCCGCGCTCTTGTCAACCGGCTGAAGCCGTGATGCGGCGGGGATGAGTCGCGGTAAACACAGTTAGCGCGGTCAAACGCTTGTTAAGACACTCAAGAAGAAGAAGAAGAAGAAGACGAAGAGAAGAAGAAGAAGAAGACTAAAAAGAAGAAGAAGACGAAAAAGAAGAAGAAGAAGATGAAAAATAATAATAAGAAGAAGAATAGAACACAAGAAGAAGAACACAAGAAGAAGAAGAATAAAAAACAAGCCGGGTGAAGGCGAGACCGGGTCGGGAGATGGCAGCGGCAGGCGAGGAAGGCACACTGAACTTCCAACCTCCAAGGCGAACACGTTAGACACTTTACGTTGGAGGTGCCATCGATCGCCATCTGCTAGACGACACCATTTGTATTCAGCTCATGGAAATGCTTGTCACTTCAGCGCGAGCGGAGCCTTCACAACAACAACTTGGTGGAGGATGTAAAAGCTTTAACATAAGTTGTCACTGCATGGCCTCCCGTCTGGGATGGGAAGAACACTGCTGCGGATACACACTCGCAGGCACACACACACACACACACACACACACACACTTGAACACACACAAAAACGCATTTATAAACACACGCACACACTCGCTTGCTCACCTAGACACACACACACACACACATACACACACACACACAGTCACATAACCACACTCAGGTATACAAATATGCATGTATGTGCTCACACACACACATGCGTGCCCACACACACACACACACTTGAACGCTTGCACGCACACATGTGAAAACAAAAGCACATTTATAAACACACACTTGCCCACACACACTCACATAACCACACTCATGTACACAAATATGCACTTACGTGCTCACACACACATGCACACACAAACACACACTTCCCCACACACTCGCTTGCTCACCCAAACACATACACGCACACACATGCACACGCACACGCACACACTCACATAACCACACTCAGGTACACAAATATGCACGTATGTGCTCACACACACACACACACACACACACACACACTCACAGAGGCAAACCCAAACACACACATGCACTCTCTCACTCACTCAATCACTCACTCACACACCGAGAAAATAAACAGATGCAGGAGTCATGATGTTGTGGAGGACTCGTATTCCCCAGGATAATATTTCATACATTAAACGAGGTAACTATAATTGAGTATAAAGAGGAAGATGCAGACTGCTGCATTGTATAAACGCTAACTAGGAAAGTGTGTAATATATGTACTGTACCGAGCGATTCGTCTTCATCTAGATACTAAAGGTCCCCGCTTAGAAACATACACACATGATTCCTTTATTGGTAAACTTTTTCAATTAAAGCTGTGAGCGCAGCCAAAGATTTGAGAGGGGGGAAACGAACAAGGGAAATAAATGGAACGAGTGGATAAAGTTAGCAGGAAGGACATGTCTAATGAAGTCCTTGTGTGTGCTGTCTCTGTTCTGGTGCTCTGGCACAGCTAAACATATTCATGACCCACAGTTTGCTTACTGAAGAGAAAGCGTCTGTGGGGAAATGCTCGGGGATATGGAAATTAATGTTAGATGGCAACTTGACAAATTACCTTATTTTATTTTTTTGGTGTTGTTTCTCCCCACAAACGTTAAGACTTTATGTTATTTTAATGAACCTTATGAAACTCACAAAAGGCTACCGTTAAGTGTCCACCCCCTTGAGCTGCTTACATATACAACACCAACTCCCTTAGTAAAGTCATCAGGGAACAGCAGTCAATACAACCTATTTGGGAAAAGTAGTTTGTGGAAGGGAGAAAAAAAAAGCTTTTATACATCGAGGGAACCAGGCCATGTGATTCGTAACTAAGTTTGACTATTGAACCCTGAAATATCTGCAGTTTATACAGCTTTCCGTGCGCTTTGCTCCAATGGCCGCTTGTAATTTGCCGTGTGTTTATTCTGAAGGACTGGAAATCGGAGAAGATAACATAAATGTGGCTGCCGGGGATACAACAAAGCCTCTTGTTCTCGACTTTTCCACGAAAGCAACCAAATAATCTCCCCCACAAAAAGGGAAAATTATATATAAATAAGAAACTTCACCAGTGATGGACATTTTGTACAAGTTGAATATGTGCCAAGGGGACACAAGTATTCAGAACAAGAGAAAAGGCCAGAACATGTAGGTGGCTCGGTAGCAATCACCCAACATGTCCTCGGAGAATGGCTGCATTGAAGCACAAAAGGAAAGCGGCGAGACTGTTATCAAGCTCACCACGGCCGATTACAAAGCTTAATGCGCTTGGCTTCACCTCTTGTTTTACAAGTCCAAACTCTCCCCGAGGCCTGATAAGTCAACAGCGTATCGAATCAGAGCTCCCCAATGCACGCTCTCCGTTCCCAGGTTGCTAAACTACAGGAGCTGACCGAAAAACCAGTATAGGCCAACACAAACATCCACCCACATCCAGGAGGCCGACATCAAACTCAAGGTTTTTTTTGTGTTTTTTTGACTTTCTTTTTTTAAATATTGTTTCTTGCTGCTGGAGTTTGAAATGGGAAAAAAAACCACACTGAATAAAAAGGAAGGCCACGGCTTTTAATCTTTAATAAAGCACAACTAAATGCCAAAAAAACATGCGATGCTCAGTGGGTGGTCTGGTGGACTGGATGGAGCTGGACGGAGCTGGGAAAAGGTTACCTCTGACAGCGTGGTGCATAACCGCCTGTTTCGGGTGTACAAGGGGCATCAGAGGCCTGGCATGATGAGAGCTCTTCTCACATACAAAGACCCTAACTGGATATGTTAGGGTTGCAGTGGCGCGTGTTGTGTTGTACGGATGGCAAATGTCAGTGCTAAAGGGCCTGCAGTTGAATATCATGTCTGTTTCTTTGCTAATAAACATTGTACTTTTCTGACCTTTACCGAGTTTAAGATGAAGTGAAAAAACGGGCGTTTGCAGGATCAACATGGGTTATGTACAAGACCCAAACAGTGCTTTATTAAATGCATTTATTGTTGAAATATAAATGTGTTAAATGCTTCAATCTTCTGCGCATTGTAATCCCACGCTGTACCATTTGAGCTTGTGTTATGGAATGTCAGTCCCACTTTGCCACACGTTCACATCACAGAGACAGTTCCAAAGGGATTACTTGCAAATATTTTACCAATGACTTTGGTAACTTTGGTTTTTACAATACAAGTGCATACATTCAAAATGAGGGAATATGCAATATAACAGGAAATAAATACAGACACAAAACAATGCATCTAGTGCTGGAGGCATGTGAATTAAAATAAGTCGACGACTCGTCTGTTTTGATGTCAGACGGCAGATTGTTCCAAAGGGCGGCTGCAGCAATGAAGAACGGCCAGCTGTCTCCACCGGTTCTCAGAAGAAACCTTGGGATGGATAATAGTGTATAGGGCTTGTTCTGAGGACCTACGCTTAGCGGTCTGCTAGTGGTCTCTGATATATAGGCAGGAGCAGTACCATGCAGGGCTCTAAAGGTAAGGAGTAGGATTTTGAAGGTAGACAGGGATCCAATGTAGCACCACAAGGAATGGAGTGATGCAGTCTCTCTTCTTAACTATTGTTAATAGCCTGGCTGCAGCGTTTTAAACAAGGTGTAGTCTGGACGTTGATGTCTGAGAGAAACCAAAGGAAAGTGAATGGCGGTCCCAGATTCTGGATGAAATAGTTAGTCCTGCAGCAGATAGGAAGTGTCTGATTTTCACAATGGAGTTGAAAGTAGCTGTGGGTTCCACTGCTGAATTTATTTGCTTATCAAACTTGAGTTTGCTGTCAAAAAGGCGGGAAATAAGAGCTGGCAGTAAGATCTGAGCACCTCATCATAGTCTTGGACATGTCTGGAATTTAGCTAATATTCTGAGGCGAGAGAAAGTTAACAAAAAAAATCTATGCATTCAAATGCATTTTGTAACAGTTTTTATGATTGGCCCACTTTGCGTCAGATAAAAATTCACTTGACTAATGAATCTATAAAAGGTGAAAGACATTTCGTTTTCTCAGATGTGTTCAATTAAATATGTCTGAGCGAATCTAGAGAATTCTATTAGAGCCGCCACCTGTTCAGCGAGCTAGACTATCACAACGTACACTGAGAGGGATATTAAACCTCGCGTTCCTTGCCTTCGCTAATAGTGCCCCTCCTTAGCCGCAATCAATTCACCAGACTATGAGAAGTCACGCAAGTAGGAGAGGAGGCAAATTGAACATAAATTTGGAGAATGGCCAAGGGGAGAAGAAAGCAGAAATGTGGTGGTGTCTTTCTGAGCTTAAATCTCAGAGAATCAAGACCAATTTTAATGATATGTAATTAAGGCCTAAACAAATTTCCCCCGACGGATACGATTAATGGGTAACTTATTACCGGCTATGGCACCCAAGGGGCTAATACATTCATACTAATCTCATGGCTGTCAGCGTTCAGCCTTCAGTGCGCTGGAAATGCCTTTATTTTATTTTTTAAGGCCAGGGAAGGACAGGTGGTGGTTCCTCGGGGAAACAACATTTTTTAAAGGTACTTTAAATTAGCGGCACTGGGTTTTATTTGTGTGTTTTTTTTCATGAAGCAACGGTCGAGGACAGCAAACAAGGTTTCAAGAGGCTTCATTCCATCGCCCATGGAGTCCTCCAGGACATCTAGCTAATAACAGCAGACAAGGTGATCAGACACACGGATGGATGGTCGGACAGACGACCAAACAGCCAGACAAACAGACTGACGGGACGGAGAGCGGGATATATTCAGAACATCAATCTGGTCTGCGTGGTTTAGCAGTGTTACATTCCATATAATGATTATGTATCACCACTGCATGACGAATCACCACTTTTGGCATTGTGGTTGCATTAATTGCTCGCGCACAACCATCTCCATTACGCTCGTCTGGGCGGAGTTGGAAGTGCACAAATAAAAAAGTACCTCTCAATCCCTCCGACTGCAGACAAACTGGAGACAGTGGCATTGACGAAAAAGTTAAAGTCAACCGTGGAGTGATGATGGATGAGCCCAAACCTGAAAGCCTCTAAAATGTCTGCCACTCGGATGTTATTCCACGCACATGAAGACGCCTCACAAAACCACTTCATCTGCTTTCATTTGCATGTAGGCCTCTCCATGGAGGAGTGCTTTGTAGGGTGTGGGCACATCAACTTTGATCTATCATTTTTTTTATTAAAGGTACAATATGTAAGAATCAGTGCATTCTGAGCTCCGTGGGTTGAGACAATAACAATCAGAAACTAATGTTAGTTCTAATCATAATTAAACCTTGGGCACATTTCAAAAAGCTATGAAATATACAGCATATATTTGTTAATTATCCACGCAACCTCAAATATAAGAGAAATCACCCAGAAGCTGTTCTACAACAGAGAGAGTCAGGAAGCTCTCATGTTTTAACTTCAACCACAACCTGCTCACAAACTGGCAATTTAAAGCAGGAGGACCTTTAAATTGCGTATATTTCGAAGTTATAAAACAAATGACAACATTTTAAATCTCAATCATGACAATAGGTGTATATACATTGAATAAAAAATGACATGCACACACTCACGCATGGATGCATGGACACACCTATACTCACACACGCAAGTGCACACACACACACACACACACACACACACACACACCATTTAATGTATATAAAGTAAGTTAGATCTATCCAATTTCTCAAAAGACCCGCAAATAAACCCCTGTTTTTTAATGACGTCCTTAGTCACACTACTTTTCGTAGAGATCTCATCAAATTCAGTTAAAATGTTGCCTTCCAGTTAACTGGATAAAATGGATGTTAAATCACGGGAACCACTTCAGCTTAATAACCTCTGAGTTAAGGCAGTCTCAGAACGACAAATTCGGACGATAATTAGGATCGCTTGTTGTTAAGCTTGCATGAAGTAATTAGCGTGTTCAACGCCCCTGTGGTCTGGAGCCTCAGTCCCCTTTCATTTCATTTTTTTTGTTCACCCCCAAGTAGGTTACAGCTTTAAATAAAGGAAATATTTTGGGTAAGAAAGCTAAAATTGGAAACCACTGCCATGCCAGACAAGACATTATAATGCTAACTGGCAGGTTATTATCGTTGGTGGCCTGCCAAGACGCTGAACTTAATTCATCAGATTTGCAAGTTAATTTCACCCATTTTTTTATTTATTTTTTTCTCGTCGTACTTCCAGACAGTCCAAACATGGTTCCTGGGCTGTGGGATAACCACCATCATCATTTATGTGCGAAGCGCTGTAGCGATTAGCGCAGATGTGAGCAGATGAAAAAACATGTTAAAGGGGGACTCGCGATTGACCTGAGATGCTGTTGTTGTCACCCTCTTCCCAAAATTGATTAGCTTCAAGAAATAGCATGAACCCACTTTTTTCCCCGCTTGCGTGCTTCGCCGTGGTAATGGTGGTAATGGTATTCCTCCGAACGCGTGCTTCACGGCAATCGGTCAACGGGATAACAATTTCTCCCCAGTAATAATAATGTTGCATATAACTGCGGCAATTAACCTTACAACGGTCTCTCCAATTGTTTCCACCTGCTCCTTTATGAGCTAATTTGCACTATCCAGCTGTACTAATAGTCCTTGCTTACAAGGAGATGTACTATCACCCGCCCCACCCATATCGGCCCCCACCCCATTTGTTACCAAACAAATAGCTGCTCAAAGTTCTGTATACAGAGTGTGTGTGTGTGTGTGTGTGTGTGTGTGTGTGTGTGTGTGTGTGTGTGTGGGGGGGGTACATTTGGCTGAGCTAATGGATTTAATTGCTTTCAGATTTAATGCTAAGTAAACGGACATTCCCCTTCCTGAATTTGAAACGGGGTGGATTAGTAATCCTATGAGTAAGTCTTCTATGTACAATTGTACAGGTCAGCTTTTGTTAAACACGCGCACACACACACACACACACACACACACACACACACACACACACACACACACACACACACACACACACACACACACACACACACGTGCATACAGACAAACTCCCATATACAAAAAACATACACACAGGAACAGATCTCCGCTTAGGGCTTCATGTATATGTGTGTGTGTGTGTGTGTGTGTGTGTGTGTGTGTGTGTAATCCACCGGGACCTGCCAGGGGAGGTTAAACAATACCAGAGGCAGACAAGCATGATTTAACCAAACTGTTGGATTGCTTTCTACTGCTCACGATATACAGTGGGATGAAAGAAGGAAAAAGGTGACGGAGGAACGTGCATAGAACAGCGTAGGAAGTGTCGACAAGTAGAAGCAGAATGAAAGAAAAACAAAGGGAAGCTTAATTTTGTAGCTGCTCAGAATTGGCTGTTATGGTAGAATCGAAGGCATTCTCCTCCAGAGCATATAATGAAAAAGGATTCTTCACAAAACCCCCGACCATATAATCAAAGAGTGTGAAATAACATATGTTTTCAGTCTACATATGTCACAGTCGTACAAGGCCTGGCACGTTCCTGAGACGGGGAATCAAGGGAAACGGGAGTGTCATTCTCTGGTACTCAAACGCACACACAAACACACAAACACACAAACACGACACAATCCCTCTAAAAGCTTTGTCTTTAGGCAGACAGCAGGGACACACAGACTTTTCTGTGGCTAATGTGTTTTTCCGTCGCCTTTTCAGACAAGGGGCCCGAAGCTACGTCCTCTCTATCCGCAGCCGTGCTAATATGTATTATAGAGCACGGAGAGCAGGGGCTTCATGCCACAGCCAGCACTTTGCTTTGCATATTTTTCGGCTTAAGCCCGTTTGCCGTACACCCCTGTAACCGACCCAAGCCCAATCACGGACGGAAAAAACCCATCGTAATAACAATCAGACACTGTAATCAGGAGGATATGCTGCAATCACTGGTGCACAGCGAGGGCCCCACTCTCTCTCCACAACAACACCGGCGCTGGCGGTGGTGCAGCAGCGACGAGTGCACCGCGATTATGAAAATTAATGCTTTTATTCAGCCGCCTTATAAATAAACATGTCCAATTAAGTTGCATAAAACTATTTGGTAACACTTTGAATCGACTTGGCCTTTATCTGTGCATCAACAATGCACAAAGTGTTGTACCTTTTCTTAACCCAATTATGGAAGCGTGCGCGTGTACGCTATTATTAACCGAACAAACTGAGGAGTAAAGTTCAGCCGCAGCAGCTCTGAAGTTGAATCAAATACTTTGTGCGGTTCAGATGTTCATTGTTTTGACACATTCATTATCAACGCCATGAAATGTATCTTAATGCATATGAAAACTAACGCTTTTGTGTATTCCTACGCTGCTCTTTGGTCCCGTACCAAAATAACAGCAAAGTCATAATTTATTTGGCACAACAAGGAAATGATAAATGCACGCTATCTTCTCCAGTTAATTGAGCTGTGAATAAAAAATATTGAGATTGTGTACTCTCTGGCTTCCAATATAACAAAACCTGGATATTCATAAATTGTCCTATTAAAACAAACCAGCTACAAATGTGACCACAGTTTTATGAATTCTGGAAGCAGGAATGGATGTTTCTAGAAGTGTTTGTTCCTGTAACTCTGAACCACATCCAAGCCTGAACCGGTGTGTGTGTGTGTGTGTGTGTGTGTGTGTGTGTGTGTGTGTGTGTGTGTGTGTGTGTGTGTGTGTGTGTGTGTGTGTGTGTGTGTGTGTGTGTGTGTGTGTGTGTGTGTGTGTGTGTGTGTGTATGTCAGACACTGTGTATGATTTTCAATACATCTGTCTCTCAGCGGTTGCTTTTGCTTTTTTTTTGTTGCTTATTTCTTCTCTTCTCTTTGTAACCGACAGAAACAACATGCAGTTTAGTCTTCCTTCTTTGGCTTCCTGCTCTTCTCCTTGACCCATGCCATGTGGCTCCCAGGCTCCCTGACTGAGGAAGAGGGAATCTCCCGTCCAGACGAGCAAAACATGTTCCTGTCAGCCTCTCTGAGTCCCTGGCTTGTCAACATGGAGTCTGAGAGCTGATGATGTCGCTTCTGAGAGAAGGGAGGGAGGGAGAGAGAGAGAGAGAGAGAGGGTGTGTAAGAGAGAGAGAGAGAGAGAGAGAGAGAGAGAGGGTGTGAGAGAGAGGTCGGGAGAGAGAGAGAGGGGGGGTGGAGAGAGACAGTGAGAAAGAGAGAGGGGGTGGAGAGAGAGAGAGAGAGAGAGAGAGAGAGAGAAAGAGAGAAAGGGGAGAGAGCGAAAAGGGGTGAGAGAGAGGGAGGGGGAGAGAGGGAGAGAGATCTAGAGCAGTGGTTCTCAACTGGTCTGGCTTCGGGACCCACCATCACCCCTTAATGACAAGCCGCGACCCAAATCGAGGAAAATGTTCAGCTTCATAAACTTATTTAATGAAAAGATGGTGCAGTTTGAACCTGTCAGCTTGTCACGCTCACCCCCCCCCCCCACCAGACCAGGGACCAAAAATTAACTGAACTTTGTCAGGCTCACCATCCCCCCCCACTATCTCCAGAGACGCTGACTTGGTGCCCAACGCGCGCCTCACGGTAGCGCAAATGCGCATCCATTTCGGACCATCGCACAGCGCGTGTTCTGCGTTTAGGGAGGGGCGGCCCTGAGTGTGAATAGACGGCACTCCGCTGCATAAAAAATCCCCTTCAAAATAAAAGCACAGGATTTTTTCATTCTGATCTAGAGAGTGAGAGAGAGAGAGATATTAACTTCTCTTGTCTGATGACCCCTTGACCTCAGGATAGAGGACTGGGACACAACCTCCTTGTCTTGGGTTTAGCCACAGACTCCCAAAATAAAAATAATTCATGGAATTTCTTTTTGGGATCTTTCAAATGTTTTTGTTGTCATTTCATAATATGGTATAGTGTTCAGACAGGTCCAATACCAATAGAGTCATGTATCTTCACATGCAGACAATATGCTAGTTTATTACCAGGAGGCTGAAATATTTATAAAACCCAGGTTTTGACCCCTTTTATGGTTTTTACCCCTTTTTGCATGGATTCAAATGATGGATTCCTTTTCTCACATTTTCTGAGATTGATCAATCAGTCAACTCGCCTCGACTACTGCAAGTCTCTCCTGGCTGGACTCCCTGCCTCCGCAATCAAACCCTTACAACGCATCCAGAACCCAGCAGCGCGCCTGGTGTTCAACTTACCCAAATTCTCCCATGTAACCCCGCGACCTCCACTGGCTCCGGGTAATCGCTCGCATTAGATTCAAGACACTGGTACTGACCTACAAGGTTGTCAATGGAACTGCCCCTACCTACCTCCAAACATTAGACCCCACGGCCCAGCCTGAGCCTCTGCTCAACAACTCCAGCTAGATGACTGGTACCTCCTTCACTAAGAACAGGCAAACATCGCTCTGCCAAGACCCAACTCCCAGCTGATGTCAGGATGGCAGAGTCGCTCACCAGCTCCCACAAGAGACTCAAGACCCACCTGTTCAGAGTTCACCTGGACTCTGCATAAATCCCCCTCTCCCCCCCGGCCTTCCCTCTCCTAACCCTGGCACTAACTTGTGTGTTTGTATATCTTGACATTATTAATAGTACTTAGCATTGTTTAGCATATTGTATGTTCTTAGATGTTGGTAATGCACTCAGAATGGCACTTCTGCTCTTATCCCAGATATTATGCAGGCAACCTAGCAATTATGAAACTCGTTCTATTAACCTTGCAACTATGAATGCTTGAAACCAGCTCTATTCTTATCTTTATGTACCACAGTGATATATTGCTGCCTCTCCTTCAAGAAATGTACTCTTTGTAGGTCGCTTTGGATAAAAGCGTCTGCCAAATGACCTAAATGTAAATCAATCAAATGTTTCTAGATTGATCATTGACAGATGATTTCCACCTTGTTATCTGTATTCCACTGATATTTTTCTACATCCTTATTTATGCCAAAATGTTTTTCACCGACGACACGTATGACCCACCCCCACCCCACCTCTACTACCTAAAAAACAAACTAATAAACAGGACAGCCTCTTCCATCAAATTAATTAGGACAACTTTGAGGAGACATGGCAAGCATTCTTTGGCAACACATCTCTCATTTAACACAACAACACACAACAAACAAACATGCCCCCACCACCAGCAGTGTGCCACACCACCACCATCACCGCTAATTTCTGCGAATTAATAATAAACTTTGACAGTTTCTGGCAGCGCCTGCACTGCAAAAAAACAACGGGGACACCTCAGTAAGGAAGTTGGGAGGCTCGAGACAGGAACCAGTCCCCGTCCAGATGCATTAGATATACAGAGTTTAAACGCAGCAGATGTGGAAAGGAAAGTTGAGACGTGGCTCTTGAGAAGAATTAAGACTTTGCATATGGGGTCTTTACTTTGTCATCAGCGCGTTCAGCCATAGCTGGGATACAAGACAATCACTCGGTCTCAAGACGATTTATAAAAGCACAGCGCACATACACACACACACACACAGCGTCGCAGGATATATTACCCTCCTTCTCTTGGACAAGTTTGATAGGAAAGGGAGAGATTATTATGATAGGGGAGCCTTCACAACTGAGCTATTTTCTAATGATAATAAGACGGGACTTCTTCATACACCTGTCAAAATCGTCAAAATCTGCAAAAGTCAGTTTTCACAAACAGAAATCGTGGAACAGTTGGACGATTGATGCCAGTGGTCCGATTTGGACCATTGAAGAATGCAAATCCCAGAACAATGATGTCAATGGTAGAGGGCAGTGGATCCCCTTTAACTGCCAAGACAAAGAGTCAGAGAACAATGAATAGGGAGAGGTACAACTTAGATCGCCTGGGTCCAGTCCTTTGAATCCACCCACTCCACCAATTGGACGGATTCTGGTCCGGCATGGTGAAACTAAACAGTGATTTCTCGGTTGTGAATTAGCAATTATGAAACTCGTTCTATTAGCCTTACAACTATGAATACTTGAAACCTGCTCTATTCTTATCTTTCTGTACCACAGTGATATATTGCTGTCTCCTTCAATGTACTCTTTGTAAGTCGCCTTGGATAAAAGTGTCTGCCAAATGGCCTAAATATGAATGTGAATGTAATGAATGAATGTAAATGTGCTTGGGCAGGACTATCAGTGGTGTCATATCAACAATGGTGACCACGATAATACAAGATGGAGGCTGTTGTTAATTGGTTAAAAGTACCAACTGCTTTGAAATCCGAACAGCTCTGCTTTGAAGGCATTTATTCAGCGTTGTTTGTTTTTACTCAACACCACTCAACCCCTAAAACCCCGGCAAAACCAGTATGTTGGCATGGCTACGCATCAGTGTCGACTTGAAACGTTAGATTCAGGCGGATACGTCGCTCTCTACTACTCTCTAGTGATTGGCTAGAGAACAGCCAATCCCCTTCCCCCACGGAGATCGGATAGAGTCGAGGAAATGTCAGACTGCTGATGGAAATGGAGAGTAACGAGTTGACAATTCTGTCTGATATCGGGCTAAATCGCAGACACTTTTTTTGCCGAATTGTAATTGAAATGTACGACTGCCATTGCAATTTTCAGGCACGCTATTTAGCCTAGCATTCATTGTCTATAATATCGCAGTGTGCCCTGTGTGAAATGTCGCATCAGGACAAGGGATGATTCTGCAGCATTTTTTTTTTATAGTGCACAAGGAACAGTGAATGATAGGAAGATTGTATGGGAGGGGGGAGGGGGAGGAAAACCGACCGAAAAATAGACAGAGGCTGGCAACGGGAACCCATTGTCAGCAACCATGCAATTTACGCTCAATGCAGGTTCCAACACAGTTGTGTTCACAGGCAGCTGTGGAGGAGGAACGAGAGAGAGAGAGAGAGAGAGAGAGAGAGAGAGAGAGAGAGAGGGTGATGATGTGTCTATGTGTCTAGGTGATTGTTAGTACATAGACGTATGTGTGTGTGAAAGGATGGGGGTTGGTACATTGGTGGCGTATCGTGGTGCATTCCTGTCAGGCATCGAGGGGGAACACGGAATCACCTGCTGTCAGTGCTTTCGGCTGCCAGTCTCCGGGAAAAAAGTTTTGATGCATTTTTAATTCCGCCGGTTACCATGGAAATCCCTTTTTTTTGGTGGTGTGGGTTTTTTTTTTTCACTTCTTCTTCTTCTTCTCTGTGAAAGGCAGGTGCAGTGTAGACACCCAAGGTGACAGTATTTGAAACCAGTTCAAATGTTTCAATGAGGCCCTGGAAGCAAGGTCATTGTGTTTTTTTTTGTTCTGACTGAAAGTTGACCTCCAACGCAACAAACAAACGAAACGCTGTTTGGCTGTTTTAGAAATGGCAATTCTTTGGAGGAAAAAAAAGGATTGCATTTAGCATATTTATTGATTCCCCTTCTGCAGAGATGTTTGTCCGATGTTTCGTCTCATTTTAAACACAAACTCTAAATGCAACCACAACTAAACATACAAGATTTTATGTGAGGAACAAATCTACAATAGAATGGAATTGAATTATTGTGCTTGAGTCACTGCAGTATGAGCTTGTCAGCATATGTCAGCCCACAAACTAAAAAGATTTAACTGGGCCATACAGGAAAAAACTCGAGTCTTATAGTAACAATGACAGAGGCATTTAGAACTGCTCTATGTAGGCCGAACACTTTCATTTGCCCCGGTCACTTTTGTTCAACATAATCTTTCACCTTTTTTTTTCTCCCCCGTCACCGCCGCCACTTCCAAATCCAAAATAATAAAAATCCATCAACCCACAACTAAATCAACCTGGCCAGAGGTTGTCAAGTTCAGCCTGGAACCATAGTCACGCTAAGTACCTTTTTTAAATAACCAAGCGGTTTGAAGTGGTGGATTTGATTCTTTTTTTAAATCATAAATGTCAAAATCTTTTTATATTTTTTTCAGGGATGGCTGCAGCGAATCAAGTCCCAACGTCCAGGTTTAATACTCCAGGTCAGTTAATTCTATCCAGTTCTTGTAAGAGTGTTCTTTTGTTTGGAGAACGCAGCAGACATCTATACCCTTGGGCAGCGCAGACACTGAATCAGCCAGATAGCAACCTGTGAGATGAATGACCAGGGTCAAAGGTCGTGGATTGTAAGTCCGAGGTGTCTGGGAGAATCTGCAAGGCTAGCGCATCGCGGCGGCACGGCGGTGGGGAGAAAGCTCTCGCTCGCCTTTTGAAGGACAAGAGGGATGAGCAGGGAAGGGGAGGCAAAAAATCTTGGCTCTTCCATTGGGCGGTTATAAAGATATGTCTGCAAAAAAAAGAAGCCGGTGTCAAAGAAAGGAAAAAAAAGAAAATCATCTTGTGTCCTCCACGGAAAAAACCCCTGAGCTACAACAACATTTTCTTTTTTTTCCCTTTTTTTTCTCGCACAAGGAAGCCGACTTGTGTGTCAGGCCTAAATTTATACTTTTTCCCATTTCCTTTCAGTGTTATTTCTTGAATCTGCTCTCAAATTATTGTCACCGTTGTCAGTTGAGTGTTTGTTTTGGTGAAATGCCAACAGCATTCAAAAGTATGTCTGAGAGAAACGGGTGGAAGGCATCACCAAGGAGGACAAAGCACAACTCCAATAAGCCTCCGGGGTCCCTCAGGCCATATTTTAAAGAGGCTACCGGGTGAATACAGCTGTGTACACTCCGGGTACTGATTCCTGATGTGTCTCCTGCCGTGGCTCTGGCTGGAATGGGCTGATGTTATGCTAATGAGGCGGCTCTGTCGTGCTTAGGCTGTCAGACCTGGTGCAACTGCATGTTAAGATAAAGAGACAATTTGGTAATTCCCAATCCCAGCGGTCTGCCGCCACCCACCCCCACCCCCACCCCCACCCTCCCCCCCCCTGTGAATACCCCACTTGAGTTTTAGCATATAAATGAGCATAACGCATGCACAACTTGGAAACTTGTCCTTCTCTTGGCTTCTTGGACAAACTTATACACCACCCACCCCCCCGCCTCCCCCCCCCGCCCATCACCACCATCACCACCACCACCACCAAACATCTATCCATCCGTCCATCTTGTACCCATGGCGCGTGGTTTTCTCGGGCCGCCGTAGATAGCTTTTGTTCATGGCTCACTGGCCTTACATTTTGTGTTTGGTGATTGGCAGAATGTCCACTGGGCCAGTTCCTTGAAGGCTCCCTGTACTGTCTAGAGGTCCTCTGCTATTGATTTCCTGCTGCAGCTCGCTGCATGACCTGCCAATCAACGGTCAGAACAGTGGGATGTCACTGGCGGAGCGCTGACGACTCCTGATGCCTGGCAGACATGGAGCCGATGGTAGCGAAGCAGCAAAACATATTAGGGAGAGAGAGAAGAAAGAGAAAGAGAAATGGGGGGGGGGGGGGGGGTAGAGAGAGAGAGAGAGAGAGAGAGAGAGAGAGAGAACGAGGTCAGTGGACAACAGGGAGGGGGGGGTGGACGAACACGCTAAGTCTCACAGAAGTTACAGAGGGAAAAAGTCAAGTTAATGTTAAATTAAAACCCCAAATGGAGGAGACTCACTGATCCAATCCAATCCAATCCAATCGGTTCAGAGGGAATTGTCTCGCGGCAGGTAGTGTTAAGCTTAAGATGACTGTACTCCATACACATTCCAAGTGATTAACTGTAAAGAATACGTCTTCAGATCAAATTCATTTGAACTGTGCACCGTGGAGTGGAAAAGCACCGGGAGGCGCCGCGCTCCGAGAGGTGCGGCGTGCGATTTCACAAGAGATCAGAGACTCAAAGGGAGAGCCAGAATAAATACAACATGGAGTCTTCTCTCGATAACTGTGCTGAGTGAGAACACTGTAGCACAAATAAATAACATAGTTGATTCATAGCAAAGTAATACACAATAATTGCAAAAGCCAACGCACAACAATGCCACTGTATTTCTTTTCTTTTTCTTCTTCTTTTTTTACCTCCTTTTTTAAATAAGAATGAGCAAATGTCAAAACAGGGAGTACATCTATACCCTGTCTTGATTTAAGAATTAAGATTTAATATTTAACATTTAGATGAAAATATATTCCTTCCATTTTAAATATAAAATAGAACATTCATATTAATGTTCATTAATATTCAAAATCCATGACACATTTGGTTAATTGTAATTATCCATGATCTAATCCATTCACATAAGCTATATAAACATCAGTAAATTTTAGGTTTTAAGTATGCATCTGAACTTCTGAGGATCTCACACTGAAGATTTATGAATTTAGACGCAAATACAATTAAGACTCAACATTTACTTAATTTAGGTTTTCTTATTTTATTAAATTGAATGTCCTAATGGTGAAAATAATGAATAATACATTATCCAATGTGTCTGTCTTTAAATATGAAATCTGTACTATTGAATGACACTTAACTAACTGAAATGTAGCTTCTAAAAGGCTTTAATTCCCATGGGATTCAATGTACGTAATTCAAATTGATTTACCAAGTTATTGAGGGAAATCTACACCTACATTTAATAGGTGTAACTTCATATAATTTACGCTGGAGCAAATGATATGACTTTGCATAGATCACCTTAGGCAGTTATAATACAAAAAAATCTCCCATTCCATAACTTTTAAAATTACATTCAAGAGCGATTTCGCACAATTGACGGTAATTTAAACGACGACGGTTGATGTGGCTAATTACCTCGTGACACAGTTAAGAGAGTTAAGCAAGAAAACATAATACATTTTTCATCAGCTTGTTGTCATAATGGCTGCTTCTCCCCATTAATGTGTCCGACTCTAATCCTTATGGGCCAGTCAGCATGAAATATACATCTCCATAAATACTTAAATGTTATGCTGATGTCTGCCTCACTCTCACAAGCCTCCGAAAACAGCACCGTCAAGAGTCTGTCAAACGCTAAAAAATAGATAAATATATAAAATGAAAATGTTAACCCTTCTCATATGAAGATAAGGTCTTAACGATCACTCCGTGCTTTAATAACCACTTAAGGATCTTCAGTTCAGTTTCAACCTTTTCCAGACAATATATATATATATTTTATTTTATTTTTTTCCCCGTGACTGGGGAAATAACACTCTGTAAACATTTGACAGTCCGTCCTGAATTGGCAATTTGAAACTTTTCCCCTCACCTCCTCCTCCCCACACATCTAATAACTTTGCCAGGCTGTGCGATGCAGATGTTTAGCTGATACAATGCTATTCTGTTGTCAAAGCTCCTGGTGTCAGCAAAATAATAATAAAAAAAAATAAAAAAAACATGCCGTTGGTTTTGGGCTAAACATCAGGTTGTCTGCAAAAGGAAACACTTTACCCCCCCCCCTCCTCTTCCTCCTCTTCCCCCCCTCCCGGTCTGCCTGACAGTTATGAGGAACCGCCATTAGTGCATTATGCATAATTGTACACGCGTGCTACTATCAAGTGTCAGGGAAGACAACGGGCATTGCATCTCTCTGACGACTCTGGCACATTTGTTATGGTGAACCATCAGCACTTCTCTATGTAAATGGAGCTCCTACAAAGGGCCATTTTCCAATCTGCTGCCATGAAATCACTCTCTCTCTCGCCCGGGTAATAACTCACCTTGGAGACGGATTTACACCCAATTTATTCTCATGAAAGGCAATAGTAGGGGAAATATGAATACCCCCCCCCCCCCACCCCCCCACGTTTTTCCTGAACTAAAACTTTTTGTATATTAATATTTACACTTTGTATGCGTGCGTTATATAGTATCCATTACTTTTAATCGATTTTAAATTCTGTTTTGGGTTTGTTTTTTTTTCCCCTCCCAAAATGATGGATTGCGGAAAATATTTATGTAAAGAGTGATGATGATCATTATGCTGAACAAAATACTTAACGAGCAAAGAGCCGCTCAAATGAGCTATTTTATGCTTTTATATCACATTTATTTAGGTCACCCTCTGTATCTCTAGATTGGCTCACAGATGCACACACACACGCATGCACACACACACACACACACACACACACACACACACACACAAGGATGGCACACAAGGTCGACAGCCATACCTTATCAAAGTAATTTCCTAAGATAGACGTGATATCTCACTCATCACATGTGCACTTACACACACACACACGCATACACACACACACACACACACACACACACACACACACACACACACACACACACACACACACACACGTATACGTAGGATAAACATACATACATATATTCTGGCTCATTACATGTGAACAGACTCTCATGAACACTCATACGCTCTAAGGGTGAACGGTGAGATGGGTGAGATACATCCCTCGTCACACGTGCACACACACACACACACACACACACACATGCACACGCACCCGTGCACACACATATACACACTTTACCAGTCTTTTTGATCAGGAGAGCGTTCCTGGGCTGCTTTGATCCAATGCTTGTCATTAGCGACTGCTCGTGATCCATAGTCCATCCACCCAAGCCCTGTGTGTGTGAGATTGTGCGTGCATGCACACACACACCTACACACACACGTGCACGGCTACAGGGGGCCCCTGCTTCCCATCAGGACCTGCAGCATTGTAATCAGGCATTAGCTCCCAGTGGGAGAGCTGTCCACATCATACGAGCTAATCCACCGTTTCAATGATTATCCCTGATCACGCTCTCGTCCACCCGGCGGCCACCTTGGTTCTAAGCGCGCGCTGGGTGGGGGGAACTGAGCGCAGAATTCCGCATTCTAGTGTTGAGACCCAAGAGGCAACCAAGGAGATGGATCGGTCAATAAGACCCACGCTCTCACCGTCACCGGCGGGCGGGCACTGTAATATTTAGTGTCTACGTCTATATTTATAATTTTAAATTCACAAACATATGGGGGTAGCTCAGGAGGTAAGAGTGGTTGTCTGGCAACAGGAAGGCTGCTGGTTCCATCCCCAGGCTCCACCTTGCTAAGTGTGGAGGTGTCCCTGAGCAAGACACCACCTAACCCTGCTCCTGACGTGTTGGTTGTTACCTTGCATGGTTGACACCGCCGTCGGTGTATGAATGGGTGAATGCACGGCAATGTAAATCGCTTTGGATAAAAGCGCTAAATGCAATCCATTTACCATTTGCATATGGATGTATTACAATATCCACATGAAATGCAACGTGTAACATTGCCAGTGATACCCCAAATACCATAAATGCGGTCAGGGACCCAGAGTTATTGGCAGATATATTTAGATGTATCATGTAGGCTGAAATGGCGGGCGTGGTAGTTCAGTAAGAGGTTTATAGGAGTCTGACACCGTGTCCTCCGCACCTGGTAAGAGTTTAGGGCTGCTGCTCTAATGACTGCTGCGATGCTGCTCACTCATATCCATGCGCTGCGTGTAGCAGAGGAATGACAAATGTCCTCTTGTTTCAGTGAATTAATTGACTTTTTATTCTGTTATTAGTTCTCTTTTAGTTAATTGTCATTGTTGTTGACTTTGACCTGAGGAAAAGAGATAGCATGACGAGAGAGTGCAAAACAATTGAACAAAGAACTTGTCGTGTCACTCATCTGACTAAATTCATATTGGAGTTGTGGGTATTGGAAATGAATAAATAAATGAATAAAATACAAATGTACTAATACTAATGATAATGCTAAACAATAAAACTAGGGTGTGAAATACTGGGGGGGGGGTGAGTCTGAGACCCCAATGGTTGACTAACTCTTAATACATAATACTATATATATATATATAGTACAACCTATTTGTCAGTGAGGTGAAATTCATAAAACAACACCTGAGAAATCTTCTTCTTGGCTACAGAGATAAAACCTTCTCGCCGGTACATTGAAAAACAAACCGGCCTCTTGTAGATACAATAAAGAGTGCAAATAAAGAATGTCTTTGTTGAATAGAGAAGCAGCTCTGTCCTGCCCAGACGGCCGGCGTATCAGACAACTAAAGCATACTTTCTCTTTCAGCCCAGCCGCGCGTTGACAAGCCTGGCCTGTAGGGAGCTGGAGCAGATAATGCTATAGCACACACACACACACACACACACACCACACACACACACACACACACACACACACACACACACACACACACACACACACTCACACACACACACACACACAGACACACACACTCACACACACACACAACACAAACACACACACAAACCAATTCAGCACAACGGCTTTTTATTCCGGGTCGTGGGCAAGAGTGTTGCAACAGGGATTTAGTAAAAAGTCAATGGTTGTTATGCTATTTGAATGAACACCATATCTGTTTAAAAGGAAGTGTGTGTGTGTGTGTGTGTGTGTGTGTGTGTGTGTGTGTGTGTGTGTGTGTGTGTGTGTCCGGATAGGGTGGCGAGGGGTGGGTGGGGGGTGTCCCATTGGAGTAGGATCCATCATCAGCTAATTTTGCCGGGGTGCTCATGTGTGAAAGGGATTGGGGGGCCGCTGTCCCAGGGCAGGCCTGGCTGTGCTGGGCCGCTGCACTCACATCGCTGCACTGGGGGCTTCACAGGCCTGATTAAACTGTTTGTTCTCTGTGACACACACTACACACTATTATCTCTGTCTCAGTTCTTACTCTCTCTCTCCCTCTCTCTCTCTCTCTCTCTCTGAAGCTCAGGAGGTAGGAGCGGGTGTCTGGCAACAGGAAGGTTGCTGGTTTCGATCCCCGAGCCCGGGATCGAACCAGGGTTGACACCGCTGTCTGTGTTTCATACACCGCCGTCGGTGTATGAACTGTAAAGCGGTTTGGATACAAGCGCTATATACAGTAAATGCAATCCATTAACGATTTACATTAGAATTCACCTGGACTCTGAATAACCTCACCCCCCCTTCCCTCTCCTAACCCTAGCACTAACTTGCGTGTTTGTACGTCTTGGCATTATTAACAGTACTTAGCATTGTATGTTCTTAGATGTTGGCAATACACTCAGAATGGCACAAATGGTGGTGCGCTCCTCCCCAGAGCGCACCACGTCATCACCAGCGGTTCGGGATTCCAGCCCGAACACTCCGGAGACGTCCGAGCGAGCGAGACACGCCCTGCGGAGGCGAGTGCGGGGGGGCACCAGGTGTGGTGCATCTCATCAAGCCCCAGCAGCTACTTAATCTCTCCCTGGTGATCCCCTCGTTGCTAGAACGTACTACCCCCTCGTGACTAGTTCCTTGATGTTTCCTTCCTCACTCCGACGTCTTCCTCGTTCCCGGTGTCTCCGTGTTTTCCTCGTCGATCCAGTGTCTTCCTTATTCCTCGCCCCAGTGTCTCCCTCATCACTCTCCGGACTCGGATAGACTTAGGATAATTATTTTCTTAGATATTTATTATATATATATATGTATATTTATATATATATGTATCCATAGATACATAGTAATTATCTTTCTGACTATATAATAAAGAACCCTTGGGGCTTCATTCTGAGTCTGCTTCCTCTTTTGGATTTGCCACATTGGCCTCTGTTTTGTGTACGGCGTAACACTTCTGCTCTTATCCCAGTTATTATGCAGGCAACCTAGCAATTTTGAAACTCGTTCTATTAACCGTGCACCTATGAATACTTGAAACCTGCTCTATTCTTATCTTTATGTACCACAGCGATATATTGCTGTGGTGTTGAAAGAGATATATTGTCTCTTTCAACAAATGTACTCTTTGTAAGTCGCTTTGGATAAATGTAAATGTGAATGTAACATACAGAAGCAAAGTATGCAACCTTATACACATCCCCATTGCCCCATCGTAACTATATGGAATAAGACAATCATTCATACAAATTGTCACGTTAAAAGGTCAAGAAGACACACTTAAGTATTTATCAAGTGCCAGCGAAACAAAGGGAAAGGAAAAAGGGTACTATTCTAGTCTTGAAGCTAAATATCTGCTTTACTAAAAGAGGCACTCGGAAGGCGCAGAAAAGTTCCCAAGTTCCCAGCGATTTACAAAGTCCGAGCACAACACAACACACCTCCGAGGAGCTGTTGAGCGATCGGATCAAACTAAACTGGTGGTGTCGTTGTTTTTCCCGCCTCGCGCGGCGTCCGGGCATCGATATCACACTCACACACTCACACTCCGACATCACACCCCCCCCGTCCCCCCCCGTCTTGCTTAGCTTTAGCCTGCAAACGGAGATCTTAGTAACGCTATAGGAAACCTGAACACGGGGGTGCTGAGGCGTTTTGAAGCCATTGAGGAGGGTTTTGACATCGCGCGTTGGGTAGCCCGTGGGTGCGGAGCGTCCCTTGGGTGTGGATCTGGATGCAAGGCGTGTGTAAAGCCCTCCTCTTGATCAGGTTTAGGACAGTACAATATCGCAGCAGCCGTCCAAATCAGTTGAGGCGACAGATAGGCAGGATGTGCTGTGCCGTTCTGACGCACGCGTTTTTTTCCTCTCCTTATGTGTGTGTGTATGTATGTGTCTGCATGTACGTACATATCTGTGTGTGTGTGTGTGTGTGTGTGTGTGTGTGTGTATATGTACTGTATATGTGTGTATTTGTGTGAGGGTGTACGTGGCACGTGTGGGAACAGATATGTATGCAGATGTGTGTGCGTATATATCTGTTATGTGTGTGGATCCGCCTCGTCTCAGCGGTTGTGCCCGTCTCTCTCCTCTCGTCTTCTATCTCTCTCTCTCGTCTCTCCTTCTCTCACCTCTCTCTCGTCTCCTACTTTCTCTTAAATGTGCTCTCTCTCTTCTCCTCTCTCTCTCTTCATCTCTCTCTCCTCTCTCTCCTCTCTCTCTCTCTCTCTCTCTCTTCTATCTCTCTCTAATCCCTCTCTCTCTCTTCTCCTCCTCTCTCTCTCGAGCTAATCCGGCCGCATGAAAATGAAATTGTGCAAATAGAACTTGTCCAAGCAGCCCAAGTAGTTGGGCAGCACAAAGGCGTTCCAGACTGGCCTTGTCCTTGCACCGTGTTAGAAGTGAAGAATAACAATTCCTTCCAGTCAATTATGCCAGCAGCGGTGGGCTGCTTGACACTTCAGTAGACCGGGGGAGTGCCTTCCCAGCCCAATATAGAAAGATATTTATACACGCTTGCATCTGTGTACATGCCCACAGGAAACAATCCACGCACACATACACACACACACACACACATGCGCACAGAAACACACAAAGGCGCACGCTCACCTACAAACACGCACACGCACACGCACACACACACACACACACACACACACACACACCACACACACACCACACACACACACACACACACGTGCATGCTCTCTCTGTCTTGGAATTTGCAATTCATAAATGGGCTGCGCTTGTTAAGGGAAGTGCCTATGGATCCAACATGGCAACCTCTGCTCTCACGCTGCTGGGGTGTCACCACAGCCTACTCTGGTCACAAGCCTACCTTCCTCTAAACAAGAAAAATGAAGGGAATCATGAGAAAATCATTCCTAAATCGATAGAGTAGTTTTATTCGCTCGCAGGAATGAATGGGGATGTAACATTTTAAATACACCTATATATATATATATATATATATATATACACACATCTGTGTTTTTGTTGTGGTTTCGATTTCTTTCGCAATGTTCTCCATCTTGAAACTATTGTTTTGAAAAGACTAGTTCTGTCTTACTCCTTGTATCATTTATTAATATTTAGTTATGATCCAACTCATGAATATAGATGTCTGCACATTATACTTTAAATGATATATAATTGTACATCCATATAGTTCAATGGTAAAATATACAGTATATACATATCGTCCACCATTATCTACGTGTAACTCCTCCAAGACAACACAGACACAGGTCAAGTCTTTGAAACGGGCGTTTTATTCGTTTGCACTTTTCCTCCTTCTTTCTGCCTCTCTGATGCTCTTTCAACGCCGTAAGAACTGAATGTTAGAATATGACAAAAACAGTACAATGAATTAGTAGCTGTAAGCAGTCAACAGCAGTCAAGGGGAAATAAACAAAAAAAAAGATGGTGCGGAAAAATCGTAAACAAAGACATTTTACCGTCTTTGGCCGCTTTTGTCTTAAAAGGAGGTATTTTAGTCCGTGGAAGTTCCTGTCCGTGCTCAGCTTGGGCTTCAGACGCTATTGCCCAATGATCCCTCTGTATGTATCTTGTGCTGGTGCACCTCTACTTGCTTCCCTACCGTTTTGGAGTTGGGGGGTTATTGCATTCGAGAGTAGTTCACAATTCATTTTCACAATAGGCGCTTGTGTGTTTCTAAGCGGTTAAACAGTAAAAGGTGATGGGTCTTCACAACTTTCATGGAAACGTTTATCCGACCTTACCAATGCTTGTGTGGGCATGAGTACATCATAAGACAGTGGGGCAACATCGGTTTAGGCATCAAACACCAAGCGTTTAGTCGCGAGAGGCATGGATGTCCAAACTGCACTTATCTCGCGCTCAAACGCATTTTGCAGCCACGCACACAATAACCTCATAAGACGCTATTGCCCAATGATCCCTCTGTATGTATCTTGTGCTGGTGCACCTCTACTTGCTTCCCTACCGTTTTGGAGTTGGGGGGTTATTGCATTCGAGAGTAGTTCACAATTCATTTTCACAATAGGCGCTTGTGTGTTTCTAAGCGGTTAAACAGTAAAAGGTGATGGGTCTTCACAACTTTCATGGAAACGTTTATCCGACCTTACCAATGCTTGTGTGGGCATGAGTACATCATAAGACAGTGGGGCAACATCGGTTTAGGCATCAAACACCAAGCGTTTAGTCGCGAGAGGCATGGATGTCCAAACTGCACTTATCTCGCGCTCAAACGCATTTTGCAGCCACGCACACAATAACCTCATAAGACGCTATTGCCCAATGATCCCTCTGTATGTATCTTGTGCTGGTGCACCTCTACTTGCTTCCCTACCGTTTTGGAGTTGGGGGGTTATTGCATTCGAGAGTAGTTCACAATTCATTTTCACAATAGGCGCTTGTGTGTTTCTAAGCGGTTAAACAGTAAAAGGTGATGGGTCTTCACAACTTTCATGGAAACGTTTATCCGACCTTACCAATGCTTGTGTGGGCATGAGTACATCATAAGACAGTGGGGCAACATCGGTTTAGGCATCAAACACCAAGCGTTTAGTCGCGAGAGGCATGGATGTCCAAACTGCACTTATCTCGCGCTCAAACGCATTTTGCAGCCACGCACACAATAACCTCATAAGACGCTATTGCCCAATGATCCCTCTGTATGTATCTTGTGCTGGTGCACCTCTACTTGCTTCCCTACCGTTTTGGAGTTGGGGGGTTATTGCATTCGAGAGTAGTTCACAATTCATTTTCACAATAGGCGCTTGTGTGTTTCTAAGCGGTTAAACAGTAAAAGGTGATGGGTCTTCACAACTTTCATGGAAACGTTTATCCGACCTTACCAATGCTTGTGTGGGCATGAGTACATCATAAGACAGTGGGGCAACATCGGTTTAGGCATCAAACACCAAGCGTTTAGTCGCGAGAGGCATGGATGTCCAAACTGCACTTATCTCGCGCTCAAACGCATTTTGCAGCCACGCACACAATAACCTCATAAGACGCTATTGCCCAATGATCCCTCTGTATGTATCTTGTGCTGGTGCACCTCTACTTGCTTCCCTACCGTTTTGGAGTTGGGGGGTTATTGCATTCGAGAGTAGTTCACAATTCATTTTCACAATAGGCGCTTGTGTGTTTCTAAGCGGTTAAACAGTAAAAGGTGATGGGTCTTCACAACTTTCATGGAAACGTTTATCCGACCTTACCAATGCTTGTGTGGGCATGAGTACATCATAAGACAGTGGGGCAACATCGGTTTAGGCATCAAACACCAAGCGTTTAGTCGCGAGAGGCATGGATGTCCAAACTGCACTTATCTCGCGCTCAAACGCATTTTGCAGCCACGCACACAATAACCTCATAAGACGCTATTGCCCAATGATCCCTCTGTATGTATCTTGTGCTGGTGCACCTCTACTTGCTTCCCTACCGTTTTGGAGTTGGGGGGTTATTGCATTCGAGAGTAGTTCACAATTCATTTTCACAATAGGCGCTTGTGTGTTTCTAAGCGGTTAAACAGTAAAAGGTGATGGGTCTTCACAACTTTCATGGAAACGTTTATCCGACCTTACCAATGCTTGTGTGGGCATGAGTACATCATAAGACAGTGGGGCAACATCGGTTTAGGCATCAAACACCAAGCGTTTAGTCGCGAGAGGCATGGATGTCCAAACTGCACTTATCTCGCGCTCAAACGCATTTTGCAGCCACGCACACAATAACCTCATAAGACGCTATTGCCCAATGATCCCTCTGTATGTATCTTGTGCTGGTGCACCTCTACTTGCTTCCCTACCGTTTTGGAGTTGGGGGTTATTGCATTCGAGAGTAGTTCACAATTCATTTTCACAATAGGCGCTTGTGTGTTTCTAAGCGGTTAAACAGTAAAAGGTGATGGGTCTTCACAACTTTCATGGAAACGTTTATCCGACCTTACCAATGCTTGTGTGGGCATGAGTACATCATAAGACAGTGGGGCAACATCGGTTTAGGCATCAAACACCAAGCGTTTAGTCGCGAGAGGCATGGATGTCCAAACTGCACTTATCTCGCGCTCAAACGCATTTTGCAGCCACGCACACAATAACCTCATAAGACGCTATTGCCCAATGATCCCTCTGTATGTATCTTGTGCTGGTGCACCTCTACTTGCTTCCCTACCGTTTTGGAGTTGGGGGGTTATTGCATTCGAGAGTAGTTCACAATTCATTTTCACAATAGGCGCTTGTGTGTTTCTAAGCGGTTAATGTGTATTTATCTGACAGCACTTACACTACGTATACTGTATCTACTGATATATCTCTGCATTTGATGATCTCACTTCTTATAAGGCTTATTTTTGTCACAAATCTGATCTAAAATAATTCATTTGATTCTGATTCATAGTGCCGTCATACTGTCCACACATTATACAACTGTAATAGGTCTTGCTATATTGCATTGGGGGAAAACAATGAACTCTCCAATGTCTCATGCAGCATTTGGTCTGCATCAACACAAAAGCAGCACCAACAAGGACATGAGGACGATTCCTTTGTCATTTCAGCCCAGTCCCCTCAACAACAAACCACAGAGCGTGAGAGACACACAGAATGGAACGAGAGCTTTGCTGCTGGCTGACTGGCTGGCTGGCTGGCTGGCTGACTGGCTGGCTGACTGGCTGGCTGGGGGGACACTACACCCGCTGTAGGCAAACCGGCGCGCAGGAGGGATGGAGTTTGACGGATATTAGGGGATACGCTCATGACAGCCATCCCCCCTGACAAAGACGTGG
Organism: Coryphaenoides rupestris; assembly: GCA_002895965.2. Classification (NCBI taxonomy): domain Eukaryota; kingdom Metazoa; phylum Chordata; class Actinopteri; order Gadiformes; family Macrouridae; genus Coryphaenoides; species Coryphaenoides rupestris. Next base: position 997,045 of record PIJE02000015.1, read on the forward strand.
CGGTGGTGGTGGTGGCGGCGGCGGTGGTGGAGGGGGCAGCGAGGAGAGGAGGCGTGGGGGGAGATGGAGAGGAAGAAGGGATTGAAATGGAGAAATAAAGAGAGAGAGAAGAGAGAGAGAGAGAGAGAGAGAGAGAGAGAGAGAACGACATGAAGAGGGAAAGAAAAGAAAACAAAGAAGGAAAAAGGGGAAAAATAAAAGAAACCAAAAAGATCTAAATTAACGAGGAATAAAGAAAGAAAGAGAAAGAAAGAAAGAGAGAAAGAATGAAAGAAAGAGAGAATGCGAGATGGGAAGAAAGAGAGATGGGGAAGAGTCATGTCAATCGAGACACAAGAGAGAAAGATAGAAACAGGAGGGAAGAGAAAGAGAGAGAGAGAGAGAGAGAGAGAGATAGAGAGAGAGAGAGAGAGAGAGAGAGAGAGAGCGAGAGAGAGCCATATGCTCACAGCGAGGCCTGGCTGTAGTAACACGAGTTGTAGCACGTGTAGTAGTCGTAGTATTCATCGTAACGCTGGTGGTGGGTGGGTGGTGCAGCAGCAGCCAGGAAGCTGATGAGATCTCTCACTCTCACATGAAGGGCACGCCTCCTCTGACCCGCCCCCCCTCCTCCCCTCCTCCCCCTCCTCCCCCTGTCTCACCGTGCATCGCCAAAAGCGACAATGTCACAATGATAAGCTTCAGACATGACTCTAATCACAACGCACATTAGTGCCTACCTAACTCCACGCCTCCCACCCACTCCCCCCCATCCCCCCCCATCCCCACCACCCACCCAAACCCGATGCACTGCTAAAGACAGACGATCACTCACACACACACACACACACACGCGCACACACCCGCGGCCCCTCCTCCCCTGCCTGATCGTAGTGTATAGCAGGTTAACGGGCAGGGGGAGATGGTGAGTGACAGGGGCTTAATTAAAACATCGGGTCTATTTTATACCGTCAGGGTCACGGAACGTCACCTTCCACTGTGTCATGCCGGCGTTCGGCGTTGGGGGCGTTGGCGGCGGGGGGGCGGGGGGGCGGGGGGGGGGCTGGGCTCTTGGAGATTCAGCAAATATTCTCGTTTCCATCTTTGCCAGAATTCGTTGGCTAGGAACTGAACTTTCTTCCACCTCTTTGACAGATAGAGGTCTTCTTTGCAGAACCGTCCAGGAGGGGGCACGATAACTGATGACTTCATTGTTAGTATATGGTTGGGGGTGAGAGGTTCTGGCCCAGTTGGATCGTGAAGGTGTTCAACACTTAGTGGCCTACTGTTGATTATAGCCATTGTCTCATAGAGAAACGTCCTCAGACTTGTGGTGTCCAGTCTGCTGGCGGATTTGTCAAGCATAGCAGTCAGAATGCTGCGGATCGTCCGGATCTGACACTCCCAGACTCCACCCATATGACTAGCTGTTGGGACATTCATCACAAATTCACATCCGATAGCTTGTTGGCGTTCTTACTCCATTCCCTTGAGCAACTCCGAAAACATTCTCCTTGCTCCCATGAAGTTCGTTCCCTGATCACACCTTAATTGGCGCACAGGGCCTCTGATGGCTATGAAGGTTCGAAGTGCGTTCAGGAATGCGTCTGTTGTCATGTCGTCTAGCGTTTCAATGTGCACTGCTCTTGAGCATAAGCAGGTGAACAGTAATCCATATCGTTGTAATTCCTTTCTTCCTTCCTTTACAATGAAGGGGCCGAAACAATCAAGACCGCAATAGGTAAAGGGAGGGGATGTCTCAGTTCTCTCTTCCGGGAGATCTGCCATTTGTTGAACCTCTGTATTTCTTCTGTATCTCCTACACTTTACGCACTTGTAAATGTGTGAGGAGACCACATTTCCACATCCCAAGATCCATATTCCATTGGCACGTAACTCGTTCATGGTCATGCCTCTTCCTTGGTGGTGTACCCGCTCATGATAATGTTTGACGAGCAAGGATGACACATGAGATTTCTTTGGAAGTATTGCTGGGTGTTTTACATCATGATGTAAGGCTGATTGGGATAGCCGTCCTCCCACCCTGAGCATATTCTTCTTATCCAAGAAGGCATTCAACTGATATAGCTTATTGTGCTTGTTCAGGGTGTTTCTTTCCTGGAGCTTGATTTTCCTAATTTCTTCGGCGAAGGCTTCTTCTTGCACCAGCTTGATGGTGAAGATTTCCGCTTCTCTTCTTTCTTCAAGATTGGATGTTTCGTTTGTTCTTCGCTGAAGCCCTTTGAATTCTCTGACAAATCTCTTCAGTCTAGCAATGGCTCTGACTGCTCTGGACCAATCAGAAAATTTAGTGAGCTGGTTCACCATTGGATTAACTTCCTTCGTCTTGACTGTGAGTACATAGGCCTTGCGAAGCTCAGGGTCAGTGGCTTCCACTTCTCCCACCGTTTCCTCATCATGTGGAAGATCCTTGCAATACTGTTCGTTTTTCTTGAGTCGTCGCTCTAGAGAGGCAAGGCGATTAACTGCACATCGTTCATTATCTGGCAGATTAGGTTTGTCTGTCTTGAATGGGAGTGGGAGTTCGAAGTGTCCGTCTTCCTTCTGTCTTATTCCTTTCTTTACTTTAGACAAGAAGAGAAGGTCTTCCTGTGAAATTGGGTTATCATCTGCTGTGTGATCTGTGAAATCAGATTCGAGAGCCTTGATTATCTCTGCCGGATTTATCTGCTTGACTTTGACTTGGCTTTTACATGCAAAGTGTACCTCTTTCCTCAGCTTAGCAGAGGGCTGTATCTCAGGCGTCACTTGTTGCACTATGATTCTGTGACTGGTTCCTATTGCATCACTGTAGTCACTTGCTGGGTTTGAACAGCCGATGATGCTCCAGCCAAGGTCGGTTCGCTGAGCGTATGGCTGATTGTCTTCATCCTCTCCTTCTGGTTCTATAAGCTCTCTTGGCAGAAGGGCTTGTTGACAATTATAGCCAATCAGGAGGCCGACTTCACAATCTAATAGTGATGGAATCTTGTCTGCCAATTTTTCCAGGTAAGGCCATTTCTTAGCCGTTTCCAAAGTTGGAATGTGTGACTTGTCCGCTGGCATGTACTCTCTCGTGAAGAGTGGTGGTAATCGAACCCTCTTTTCTAATTTATATCCTCTCACTTGAAGATTCTTTAGTCTCTGGCAGGGAATGACTGACATTGTGGATAGCCGCAACCTAACATTTTCTTTGTTTGTGTCAAGGTTTTGGGCCACTTCATCTAGGATGAAGGTCGTATCGCTCTGCGTGTCTAAGAGAGCATAGACGAGAATTTCTTTCTCTGGTTGCTTTGTGGATGAGACCCAGACTGGTACAATAGAAGATGTTTGTGTGCCTAGGCCTTCCTGCATGACTGCATGACTCTTTGCAGTAGCTGTTACTTTAGTGTCGAAATCTTCCTTTGAGTTGCCATCTCCCTTCCGATGTGCTGACCTTGAAGATTCTTTAGACCCGTCAGTTTCCTTGAGCCATTCTTGGTGCAGACATGTCGGGTGTTTCTTCTGACACTTTTCACATGTGCTCTTGTTATCACAGCTTCTTGAATGATGACCAGTGTTCAGACATCCAAAACAAAGTTTCTCTGTTTGCACAAACTTGACACGATCTTGAACTGTCTTTTCGAGAAACTTTCTGCACTTGGCGAGGTCATGTCCTACTCTTTTGCAGAAGAGACATGTTGAGATGTTGCTTTGTGTCATGTTTGTGGACAATGTCCTTGCTTGAACGTTTTGACTTTGTGTCTTTAGTTTCTCAGTTTCAACACGTGGATACTTAGATTTCTCAATTTCACCACTCCTGAGCGCTTGTATGGAGGATATAGGATGGCATGCTGCTTCTGCTTCCTTGGATATGAAGTCTACAAGTGCCTTGAATGGTGGATATCCCCGCTTTGCATCTTTGGCTTCTATCACCTTGCGGTTCCACCTGGATGCCATCCAATCGGGCAGTTTCCACAGAATCCTTTGACTCTCATTGCAGTCGTTGAGAATTTCCAGTTCTTTAATATGGAGCATTGCAGCCTCACAGCTCTTGAGGAAGTCTGCAAATTTTCTCAGCCCACCACCGTCCTTTAAACTTATCCTTGACCAGTTGTGCAGCTTGTCTCTGAAGGACTTCCCAATTATGAATGGGTCTCCGAAACGCTCTTCCAACAGTTGCCAGGCAGAATCGTAAGCTGCTTCAGTGCCTAGTAGGAAGAATCCTTCAACGGCTTCTCGTGCAGTGCCAGCCAAATACTTTCTCAGGTAGTACAGTTTTTCGTTCTTTGGGATATTTTTTCTATCAATTAATGTTTTGAAGGATAATTGCCAGTCTTTGAACTTTAAGGCATCTCCAGAGAATATTGCTGGTTCTGGTGTGGGAAGCCTATTGGCGCTTATAGCTTCTGTTAGCATGCTGACCAAATCAAAACCATTGTGTGTTTGAGGCATAAGAGTTGAAGTTGGTGGAGCTTGTGAAATATATAGGGGGCTTGAAGTATAGAGGGCTTGGGTTGTGACTGGCTGAGCTTGAGGAATAAATGGTGGGCTTGAAGCATGGAGGGCTTGGGTTGTGACTGGCTGCGGAGGTTGAGGAGGGGTTGTGAAGTTAAGCTCTCTCACTGGAACAACATCATGCAATGAGTCATTTGCTCCAAAGTCTTCTTCAGCTTTATCATAGATCCTTACTCGAGCTCTTGCAGCACTCAACTTCTTCACTTCATCCAGGCGTTGTAGCTTTCTTTGTTTTTCTTCCATTGCTTGTTGTCTAGCTAGAATCTCGGCCTCCATTGCTTGTTGTCTAGCTAGACTCTCAGCCTTCATTGCTTGTTGTCTTGCTAGACTCTCAGCCTCCATTGCTTGTTGTCTTGCTAGACTCTCAGCCTCCATTGCTTTAAGTTCCATCACTTCTCTTTCTTGTTCCGCCAACACTGCCAAAACTTCCTGAGATGCAGCAGCTTCAGCTGCAGCCTCATTTCTTCTGAGTGTGTGGGTGCTTGAGTGAGCAGAACCACTCTTTGATCGATGAGATTGTGGCCTTGATATAGTGCTTGAGTTTAGGATGGACCCAACTTCAGGCCAATCTTCTTCCACATCCTGTCCTTCGATTTGCTTTACTGCCTTTTGAATCATGAAATCTGTAAGCGATACACACATATCAACTCTGCGCCGCAGGTCTTGTTCTGGGATTTCAATAAGACGTAATTCTTCATAAATGTTCTGTTATGGTGCGCTCCTCCCCAGAGCGCACCGCGTCATCACCAGCGGCTCGGGATCCCAGCCCGAACAATCCCGAGACTCCCGAGCGAGCGAGACACGCCCTGCGGAGGCGAGTCCGTGGGGCACCAGGTGTAGCGGATTATAATCAAGACACCGCAGATACTTAAGCCCGTCCTGAACAATGAAACTTTGCTAGAACGTACTACCCCCGCGTCACTAGCTCCCCGGTGTTCTCCTTCCTCGCTCCTACGTCTTCCTCGTCTCCGTGATTACCCTCGTCGATCCCGTGTCCTCCTCGATCCTCGCTCCAGTGTCTCCCTCGTCATTCTACGGACCCCTGCCCTCCTCGGACCCTCTCCACGCGCCTCCACCTGGACTCCCCTTTTCCCGCGGACGGACCCCCATAGAACCCCCTGACCACCGGACTGCCCCCGACTCTCCTTAAGCCCCCTTGCTAAGTATATTTGTTTGTTAGAGTAGTTTCCTTCCCTTTTGGAATTCTATTAGTTATTTATAGATAGATATATATATATTGTTTTAGATAGGTATTATAGATATATATATATATATTGTTTTTGATAGGTATTATAGTTATAGATTATAAATATATATATATTTATATATAGGAGACCCTTTTGTTCCTACTAGTCACGTTCCCTGTATATTCATTAAATATCCGTGGAACCTATACTGGTGTCTGTCTCTCCCTCTGTTTACTCACTGGCTCCTGTTCGTGTCTGGGTCTCAACATGTTCTTTACATCTGAACAGCTGCTTTGTATGTTATCGATCAACTCCTCCAGCTCCTCCTTGAAGGCTCCATCAGTCAATTGATCTTTGCCTGTTATAGCATAAGCTTTCCACTTATTATAGAAGAGTTTGTAACGACGTGATAAGCTCTTTAGTTTTTGTTCTTGAAGTTCTTTTCCTTTTTCTGTTAGAGTTCTGTGTCTCTCGCCTTTTCGTAGCTTTTCTACTTCTTCTGTGGACTCAGTATCTGTATCTTCGGTTTTGGCAGGTGATTCGCTGACTTCAAGGCAGGTTTTAGCACGTAACTGAGACATTTTAATAATTTGGTGGTGGGTGATTTAGTGTGAATTGTATAGCTTATCTTGCATTCACTTGTTTAACCAAATGTGAACAGTAAGCTTGAATGTGAGTAGTGGGGCTGGAATTGTAGCTGTATTATTCCTTGACAGCCTGACAACTATGTGTGAGGCTTTATCATTAAATAGACCTTGACTTAAATTTCAAATCAAAAAACGTTAAGATAGAAATTACTTTAGTGTAAATACACAAATATCAATCTTAATTGTATGTGAAACAAACTTAAAGTACCTTAAATCACTTATACTTTACATTTTAACTAAAATGGTGTTGGCCTTTAAGATTGCCCTAAGTTGTTTTCATAAAAACATGTAATACACTTCACAATATGTTCTACAAGACTTATTTTTTATACTTTCTTTTCATATAATCTTTAGTAACTTATTTACTTGTTTATGTGATTAAGTTCACAAACCTTACTTAAATTTACTTTAAACCCTGTAATATGTGAAAAACAGAAATACCAGCATACTAGATTTATCCCAATACATGTAGTCTAAGCACAGTGGGCAATATGATTAACTAGAGTTCCTTGCAATATCCAAGACAGACCGCTTGTTGGTCGCTTGAAATTGTTGCACTTATAACTCAGTTTATTTACTGCAGGTGCCAAACCGTCACATGACTTGCTGGATGTCCGTCGCGTCGATTAGGTGGTCTCTTCTCCCCGTGTGGAGCGATAGAGTTCTTACTGTAACTCCTCCAAGACAACACAGACACAGGTCGAGTCTTTGAAACGGGCGTTTTATTCCTTTGCACTTTTCCTCCTTCTTTCTCCCTCTCTGATGCTCTTTCAACGCCGTAAGAACTGAATGTTACAATATGACAAAAACAGTACAATGAATTAGTAGCTGTACAGTCAACAGCATCAAGGGAAATAAACTCCAAAAAATGGCGGGAAAATCGAACAAAGACATTTTACCTCTTTGGCCGCTTTGTCCTAAAAGAGGTATTTTAGTCCTGGAAAGTCCTGTCCGTCTGCTTGGGCTTCAGACGCTACAATCGTCTTAATACTAATTTTCTTCTTTCATTAACGTTATCTTTCTTACTTTAATGTTATATTATTTACATCATTTCTTTAACACAACTCAAGTGCACGCTCGCGCTGCTTGTTATACAAAAAATATCGGAATCCAAAGGAACTGGTCCCTCACCATAACGTGTCCCACCAGAAACAAGACAAAACTTAGTTCCGCTATTAATTACAGAGGAAATAACCGATGTACATTGTTTAAACTATTTTAAACCTTGAATTATCAACCCAAATGAATTACCTATTTAATCAATATAGGATATTTTGACATTTTATGAACTTATTTATTTATTTAGTCTATTATTCGTGCTGTATAAAGGCTTAATGTGTATTTATCTGACAGCACTTACACTACGTATACTGTATCTACTGATATATCTCTGCATTTGATGATCTCACTTCTTATAAGGCTTATTTTTGTCACAAATCTGATCCATCTGCTTGGGCTTCAGACGCTACAATCGTCTTAATACTAATTTTCTTCTTTCATTAACGTTATCTTTCTTACTTTAATGTTATATTATTTACATCATTTCTTTAACACAACTCAAGTGCATGCTCGCGCTGCTTGTTATACAAAAAATATCGGAATCCAAAGGAACTGGTCCCTCACCATAACGTGTCCCACCAGAAACAAGACAAAACTTAGTTCCGCTATTAATTACAGAGGAAATAACCGATGTACATTGTTTAAACTATTTTAAACCTTGAATTATCAACCCAAATGAATTACCTATTTAATCAATATAGGATTTTGACATTTTATGAACTTATTTATTTATTTATTTAGTCTATTATTCGTGCTGTATAAAGGCTTAATGTGTATTTATCTGACAGCACTTACACTCCCACCAAATCACTCATTAATTGTAATGTGGGATTTTCTTCAAAAATAAAGATTATGAAATAAATCAGATACATATTTCAGGTTCAAGTGAATGTGAAGTTATCTGTATGTGTTTTAGTTTACTTCAAGTAAAGTCACCACCTTGTGGATAGGCCTCTCAAGGTAGGTTGGTCTTGTGAGTCGTTTTCCTTTTTTATCAAGTGTAATATCATTGCTAACTGGTGAGTGACAGGGGCTTAATTAAAACATCGGGTCTATTTTATACCGTCAGGGTCACGGAACGTCACCTTCCACTGTGTCATGCCGAGGAGATGGTTACCTCTCTTTATACACTCGCAGTCAATGTGACCCACCGGCTAACAGATGGCACGTACCCCCGATACCCGCGCAACTCGGCGCGCCTGACACCTGCCAGGTGTCTTCATCATTCTTTTTTATTGTTCTCTTTTTTTTTTTTATTGTAGTACTACACACGACGATACACCGCGCGACAATATGCGCCATTAGCCGGCCGTAACATCCCATTAGGCCGACGTTGACGATGTTTCACGATTCATTTGAAGAGGAAGGGAGAAAAAGCGGTGAAACAGTGAAAATCGGTCAACATTTTTAAAAGGCACGCGTGCGTTTGGCGGAACTGCTGTCGGGCTTTTGGCTAACCAATAATTACACTTTTTATTTACCGTAAAAGACTTCATTTGCCATAAAGGCTTTCGAACCTAATAGCTGGAAAACGCACAGTATCATTTAGGGCCTCCTCTCTCTCCCTCTCGAGTTTCCCCCTTATTTCCCATCGCACCGAATGACATATTACGCTTAAATCCACGGTTCACTCTCTAAACCCTTTTAACGACGCCGGGTAAAATATCTGTGATTAAAAGAAGATTTTCAAAATGCTAAACAAATCTAAACACTTGCACTGCATCCATTCCAGTGCCCCTAAACACCTATAACACTTACAACTCATAATGCGCAAAATATTCCACGAAACAACCAAATGTGAGCAGATTTACAACCACTGGGGTTGCAACGTGTACAATTCCTAAAAAGCTGAGAATCCTTCTACTACAGACCGTATGTGGGTGTGTTTTGTGTGTTCTTTTTAGAGTTTAAACAGCAGACCTTGCTGTCATTTCTGTGTACTGTAGCAAGACGGCGACGGGGGCAGAACAAATAAAAATCAAAGTCCCTCCAATTGATATGCATTGGATGTCGTACCCCACTGTCCTGATAGAGGTGGCTCTCCAAACAGCGGCCGCGGGGAGATAACCGGGGGGCCGGCCGCTGTGTTTGCTGGAGTGGCGGGAACAACGAGAGGACAGGAAGGTCATCGTATTGACACGCAACTTGACAGGTCGTGTTCACGCCGTGGCACAGAGACAGAGAGCGAGAGACAGAGAACCAGAGAGAGAGAGAGAGAGAGAGAGAGAACGTCAGAGACGAGTCTTGGAGGAGGGAGGAAAGTATGACAACGAGGAAAGTGAAGAGAGGATGTGAGGAGAGGAGGAGAAGGGATGAGGAGGGAAAGGGATGTTGGCTCACACGTTAGCGGCTAACGCACGCACACAGCGACTGGCTGTGTGCGTGTGTGTGTGTGTGTCTGTGGTGTGTGTGTGTGTGTGTGTGTGTGTGTGTGTGTGCGTGCGTGCGTGTGTGTGTGTGTGTGCGCATGTCTGTACATGGTACATGGTGTACATGGTGTACATGGTGTTTGGACATGGTCTGTGTGTGCATGTGTGTGTGTGTGTGTGTGTGTGCGTGCAATTGTGTGTGCGTATGTGTGTGCGTGTGCGCATGCGCGCGTGTGTGTGCGTGGTGTGTGCGTGCAAGTGTGTGTGTGTGTGTGTGCGTGTGTGTGTGTGCGTGTGCGTGTGTGTGTGTGTGTGTGTGTGTGTGTGTGTGGTGTGTGTATGTGTTCGTGTGCGTGTGCATGTGGTGTGCGTGTGTGTGTGCGTGTGCGTGTGTGTGTGTGTGTGTGTTCGTGTGCGTGTGTGTGTGTGTGTGTGGCCTGTGTGCTGGAGAACGATAGGGACTTGGTCCTGGACTGATGAGATGCTTCAGGGATGATGCCAGGCGTGGAGTTGATATGTGATTTGGGAGAAGCCTTTATGCAATTTTTTACTCATTATTCTTAATCACATACTTCAGCGTTTTCTTCACACACACACACACACACACACACACGCACACACACACACACACACACACACGCACACACACACTTCCCCCCTCCTCGTCTTTCTGTTGCTTTCTCATATCCTCAGTCTGTAGGCTGACAGTGACAAATATGGGAATACCAGCGCAGTGTCTGCGTTCTACTGGAGGGACAAATTATTACAGGTTATTTTCTTCTATTTTTCCAAAGGCCCCTGATATTTGCAGAGGCTACTGTAGTTTATTGCAAAAGCTTTCTGTCAGTTGAGTTTTTCTGGGGGTGGGGGGGTGAGGGGAGGTTGTGTTTTTTTTGGTTGGTTGTGGTTTTCTTGGCCGCATTCCACATCAATCTTTTGATTACTTTTGTTAAGTGCCGAGAAATGCGTTTTGCCCTTTGTCAACGTGCGATCCTAATTACAGTTGCAAAAAACGGTGTGTGTGTGTTAAGACAGTATAGCAACAAAACATACAAAACACACAAAACATGGATTGTGATGATAAAACCCAAACAAAGCATCCTTTGTCTCCTAAACAAGCGAGTTAGCACAGCGTGGCTATTTATGGCTCAGCATGAACAGTCTAGTTGCAGTAACAATGTACATTTAAGTACTGTATGTATGTGTACTTCACTTGAGTATTTACATCTCAGAAGCAATTGTTTTTACTCCATCTGGCAGCTTTACGAGTTACTTTGCAGATTACAATTAACAATACAAAGTATTATCAATAAATCAATTCTGATATTATATCAATCTCAGCTGTATTGGTCCCCAGCCAGGGGGAAACTAAATGTACTTGTAACAGAGTATTTCAACAGTGTGGTGGTACTACTTTTATGAAAGTAAAAGATCTGAGTACTTCTTCCACCATCGGAAACACAGAAAAGTACACAACCTCCGATATGATCAGCTTATCTATGGCGCAGGATACTGTCACAAAACACATAACATAGAGAGATAACCATTATAACACTGTATAATGTATAATGGTGACAATTAAAAGCCCAGACACCAGACAGACATCCTCATTTACTCTCAGACATTACGCAGATGCTTTTAGCCACAGCCACTTCCAAGTGAGAGACTGAGAACAATAAAAAACAAAAGCATTCAGTCAATATTGGAGCGAGTCAACGCAACAAGGTCCAAGATGAGTCTGACGAATCCCGCCTATCTCTGACAACTACGCAAAGTGGTACTTTTCAATTAGACAAATGACAGCATTATTAAATTAAGCTTTCATGCTGCTCTTTTTTATACATAGATTAAACAATGGTTAATACAAAGGAGGATGAACAATTAATTGAGCGTACAATAAAGACAGCCAGAGACAGACAGTCATCAGTCATAACAAATGTGAAAGTATAGTCCTGCAATCAATCTCCAGTCGAAAAAACGGAGAGTTATGTCACAGCTCGCCGGGAATTGGGAAAAAACAAAACAGTTTTTCGGTATCCAATATCAATCCCAGGTGTGTCGGATTACATTCCACAGGTCAATAAATCGTTTTTTTGTTTTTGTATTTTTGTATCTCGGGCGGTGTGCGGAAACGAAGATAAATAAGAATATTTCCCCGCACCCTATTGTCCCCCACCAAAAAAATAATCAAGTTATTCAGTTATTCACTAAACATTTCTCTGTGGGCTAGTCAGGGGGTAACATACATGTCTGTACTCCTCGGTATAGGGGCCCGTGTCAGGGGACTAACTCATAAACATGTCATCCATCCTTCAGGAAGACGGAGGGAGGGCGAGAGAGACAGAGAGAAACAGGGAGAGAGAGAGAGAGAGAGAGAGAGAGAGAGAGAGAGAACACGCTTGAGAAGGAACTAGTGGACTGCATAATTTCCTCCTCAGCAACTGACACCTTTTCCATATGTAGACACTAGAGTGCCGCGGCTTAACTTTGGGATGGCTATGCATCATTATGCCTCGGAAAAAAAAACGGGGTAGAGTGCAGGTAGTGCGCTGGCGGTGACAGGCTTGTGTCTTGGCTGATGCACCCCCCACCGCCTCCTCCTCCTCCTCCTCCTCCAGACACACACACACACACACACACCACACCACAACACACACACACACACACTTGTTTTACATTAGTCACATTCAATTCAAATCCCCCTTTTTAGCCCACTTTCCGCCCAAGCTGTGAGATCAACTGGAGAGTTTAGGCACCCTTGTAATTTTTAAGTAATTGGCGGCAAAGGAAGCTCTTCATAATGAACTACTTATTAATGGATTTCTATTATTTATGTTGAAATATTCTATTGGTAAATTGTTAAAACTGCTTCTATTAATTCACTAAATCATCATCAGATTATTTCAGGTCAGATAATGTGCAGGTTTACGTGAATTCAACAGAGAAATACCGGTTTGCATTGACTTTAACCTTTATTAATGAAAGAGCGAGCGAACACTAGAACAACAGTATAAGTCGGGGCAGTGGCACCGTCTACCTATTGCACACAAGGTGATTCAACCCAATATTAGTTAGTATGGTTTGTGATTCCACCTGCAACCATGTCAGCCAGAAATCAGAAAGGGAGACTCCAACGACCGACCTTTCACCAGCGATCTGTTGGTGTTGATGTGGTTGATTTTAGTTTGAAGTATTTCAAGTATAGTGTAGCCACGTCTATGCAACAATGCCACATGTGTGGCTTTAGTTCGGGGCTCCGCCAAGGACACAGGCAGCTTGTGGTGTGGTAATCCGGTTTATTGTCAAGTTGCAGGTAAAGTAAAATGATACGGAGCAGATGTTACATGCATGTGTGTGTGCTGGTGGCTGACTTAACCTGTGGTGCACTGATTGCCCAATGCACCACAGGCTTGTAGCCCCCACCCCCCCCAGATCCTAACAGGGCCAGGTGAGGCTTATTAGGCCAGCCAGCCACCAACCACATGCACCACGCGCTCCCACATATAGCTTAGTAGCTAGCATTATTTATAGGGTTAAGTTCAATATTATAGCGGAAATATTGCTGCTTATCACAATGAAGTACACTGGGGGAAAAAAAAATGCATGATTCACTTCAATCCAAAGCACACAATTTATTTCAATGTTCATCCTGAATCTTATCTTTCCTCTGCCTTTAGCTGTGCTTGTTGTGGATGTCCGGCGTTCTGGGCTCCAGACAATCTACATATCAAAGGCCCGGAGATCAGTCCTCATGTCAGAGATCAAAAAGCAGCAGTGCACCTCTCCCCACGTTGTCAGAGAAATCAAACACTTTCTCATCCCCCTCGACGAGCCGTGCACAATAAGCAATCAACTCTGCCACGGTACCTCCGCTCTCCGATCAAGAGAAGCCCCATGGAAGTGTGTTTCACAGGGCGCTGTTTGTAGAGGTCAGCCCCCCCCCCCCCCCCCCACCACCACGACCCCACCACCGACCCCCCTCAAAAAAATATAAACCGCTGTACGCCACAACCAAAAAGACAACACAAGATGTATTTTTCTTTATCTGGAGACAGCTCGTTCCCCTCGAAATGAGACAAGTTAACAAAGTTTACTTGAGACACCAATGCCTGTGTGTGTGGGGGGGGGGAGGGTCCAACCACCAATCATATTGAGGACATAATCAATATTAATAATAAATCAATCACGATCGGGGTGCAAGCGACTCCCGGTATCGCGTCAAATCAAAATGTAAATGGTCGATCCGTTTCCTGGGCCGTAGAACATTCAAGATGTTTATTCTTCACACACACACACACACACATATGCAATGAGATTAAAAGTCATACAAATCAAGAATAATACAAATAAATGTCACGCACTCATGTGTAGTGAGTGAACTGTAATGGAATTACAAATCAGTCTGTTCATTAAATGTGTCATTTGCATCTGACTGCATACATTAGGGTCTAGTATGCGTGCTTACTGTACATTACATTATTGGCATGGCAAGGGTATATATATTAGAATGTCTGTGTCAAGTGTAAATTAGGCAGAATTCCTTCTATTCTTTAACTCCCCCTGACAAAGAACATTAAGTAAATGAAACCATATTAACAGCAGGTGGTCATTACAAATAATGGGCATCTAATAATGTTTACCCATCAATAAGACGGTCAGATGGAATAATAAACATGGGTTTACTCAAATTACAGTTCGCAGCTTAGCGCATTTATCCGGCATAAGGAGGTCTGTTCTTGCTGCAACCCGGGCCAACATTTTGGTAATTAAGCAGCAATATTTACTCTGCACTTTTCATTCTCTTGGTTCTCCGAGGACGGAGCTCTGAGGCTTCACACTCGCATAATTCTCTATCGGTGTATAGCGAAAGGTTTGTGGAAAAGAGGTGAACCAAGGCCACACCAGAAATAACCCTTTTGTTGCTATCGGCGCTCAACACTCAACGCTAACAATTTCACATTGTTAATGCTCCCACCACTAATAATAATAATAATAATGAAACCCCTCAAAAGACCTGCCCATACAATTGATGAAAGGCTGCTTAATTTTGTGCATTAATTACTACTAAGCTAATTAAATGGCCCATCACTGTCTCCATAAACCGTAAACAACGAGGCAAACCAAACCATCCTTCAGGCACAAGTGTGCTTATATAAGATCCCTGTTAATCATCGCGGCCCCGCGTTTTAATTCTCCCTCTTTTCCCTCGACCGCTTAATCCCTCCCAGCCCACCACGCAACCGCCGCCACTGCCGCCGTCGCCCTCGTCGTCGTCGCCGCCATGTTTTATGTATTAGTTTTGTCATAAACCTCTGCATGGCATGGATTTAGCCACTCATGCATGTGGTGCGAGAGCGTTGAAATTATCATCTGATTACTCGCAATAATTAGGCCAATGAACAGCAGCTGTTGGACGTGTGTGTGATCTATGTTCGGCCGACCGCAACGTCGCCGTCGTCCTCGCCTCTGTGTGTGCATGGTGTTTCGTTTTTTTTTCTTTGTCTCTAATTTTATTACCCTCAATTAATGCTGCGTAATAAAAGTTTTACTGGCACCATCAACTGCGGGGATGCATTAATGACACACATAATGGCAGAGCCCAAACATATTGACTGTCTCCGCTGGCCGGCCGACTCTCAAGAGTGCCAGAGAGAGAGAGGAGGAGACAAATGGTTTTGCTCCGATGTTCTCCTCGCTCCCATGGTTGTCGTTTGTCGGAATATATATTTTTTTCTTTATGTTTTTGTTTTTTGTTTTGTGGAAGTCAAAGTCATGGAAAGAAGTAGAAGAGAAAGAAAAGAGGCTCCTCTCATATATTTGTTGTGCAGTGTTACAGTATTGTGCTTAGTGTATAGTGTATAGTATACACTCACTCACACACACACACACACACACACACACACACACACACACCATTTATACTGACAGCATACACACCCACACGCTCACACACACACACCATACACACACATATATCTCACAGGACACCCTGGGATCATTGGAGTGTTTCATTATTCAAAGCATCAAATTCCATCAAAAAGACAAACTCCGCCCCCTCTCTCTTTACCCCTCTACCTCCCTCTCGCTCTTTATCGCTCTCTCGCTCTCTCTCTCTGTCTCTACCTCTCTCTCTCTCTCTCTCTCTCACCATCCTTTTCATATTTCTCTTCATTTTTCTAAAGACGGCCGTCAGCAACTTGAGGACAAATCTCAAAATCCAACAGCTGTAGCTCTTGGCAGCAGATGATGAATGAAGATGAACTTCTTCACCCATCCCCCCCCCCCCACCTCCCCCACCACCACCAGCACCCCGCCCCCCCCATCCCCACACACACTCTCTGGCTTGTTCTACTGTCAGTCAGATGGGAACCGAACGCTGAGGGAAACACAGCCATGAAGCATGGGGAGTGTGTGTGTGTGTGTGTGTGTGTGGGGGGGGGGGGGGGGGGGTGCTGGGGGTGGAGGGGTGGAGGGGTGGCGTGGGCGGGGGGGCTGCCCATCACATTTGCACAGTTGATATCTCATGTCCATGTTCATCCAGATTTGACCTCTGACCTTGTCTTTATTTTATTTTTTTAATACCTCAAGGTCATGCCACCGTGGACGGTTAGGTCAGAGCCCTACACTCTGGGGGTCACCTGCGTGCCCGGCCTCCAAAGTGCTTAATCATAGCGGCTACTAGCACACCTGTGTTGAGTCAACAGTTGTTACTTAATTACTTAATTAAAGACTTAATTATATCAGGGCTGGTCAAGCTTTTGACACACACACACACACATTCACCAGTTCGCACCTCATGTTTATTACGCCACAAACACCTGCAACACGAGTGTCAATTACATTAATAAACATATCAAACACGATTACGGTGATCTAATTTGAAAATGTGTGTACAGTGTTTCTCTTAGAATAATTGAACCATCTTGGTTTACTCCTCTGAACTTTTTTTTTTTTTATTCTGTTTAGACGCGTCTAATGAAATTTCCCATCGGACACGACAACTTAACGTTGTAGAATTAATGAGCAGACCCCCGTCCGTTTGAAATTTGATTAGACGGCGGTAGTTTCGGTCGCTTTTGTTGAACGCGGCGCTCTCTGTTTTCCGTCTGAGGAATATCGCCGCAGAACCGGCTTGCACGGCTCCTGGGCCCCTTCAAATATCTCTCATACTACTGTAATTAGTTTAACAACTACTCCAAATTGATTGTCGATTAACTTTATTCATGAAGCAAAATTTCAAAGTAAAATGTCCAAGTTTCTTAAGGTATCTCTCTCTTTCTTTCTCTCTCTCTCTCTCTCTCTCTCTCTCTGTGAAAGTTCAAAAATCGACATGAATATATCATCTGTTTTTATATTCATGTCGCTTTTTAAACTTCCACCAGATCCCTTCGTGATAATACTACAAACGGCATAACTTCCGCAGTACTTTTCCCCTGCATGTACTACGCAGTGTGCAGCCGTTCAGAGTACAACAGACACATTTCAACATTCTCTGTAAGGAGAGTCTCGCAAATTGTAATCCCTTGTTGCTTTAAGCTTCAAAGATAATGATTGTATTTCTTTTAATTTGGTTATCACCTTATCACGCTGAAATTAAAGTGGATGCTCGGGAAGGGTCTCGCGTATAGCGTTGAAGCGGCGATGATATCTCGTATTGAGTTTTATGAACAGACCCTTAATTAGAATTTGCCACAATGTTTGTGTGTCACGCAATCCGCCATCATTACATCCGCATCAAATTGGAGCAATTCAATTAGTGCGCGACGTGTAAGCTATACACCTTTTATCCCACCCTTTGAAAATCGTTTCGCTGATGTTCAGACTTTAATATACTGTCTAGTGTTCTTTGCTTTGAGAAACAAACTTCTCCCGTGTCTCTTGAGGGAAAGCATGAATATTACATGGTGGTGGTGGTGGTGGTGGTGGTGGGAGGGGGGAGAGGAGGGAGGGGGGAGGGGGGGGTCTCTCTTTGGATATGGAGCAGAGAAGTGTTTCTCTGTTGGGGTCCGCGCCACCCCTCCGCAGACCTCGTGGTCCGTGATGCAGTGATAAAACACTAACCCCTTCAATCTCCAACCTCCAAGAACAAAAGGGGAAAAATGTAAAAAAAAAAAAAAAAGCCAATTATCAGCAGTCTGTGATAATCTGCCCGCCTTGTGGTGGTGTCCCCTCGCGGCGCGATAAGCAATCTAACATTAATAAGTCGGGGATCTTATCGCCAGGGCGATAGCCGCTGCTGATTGATTTGAGAGAGAGAGAGAGAGAGAGAGAGAGAGAGAGAGAGAGAGAGAGAGAGAATGAAAAAGAGAGAGGAAGGGGTCGCAGAGTAACGCTGAGTAACAAAAAAACCACAAAAAAAACAACAGAGCCGCAAATAAATGACTTAGCCGGCGACGCATTCCACCAAAACACGAACATAATGAAGCAGAAGAGGGGTGGGAGGGAAAACAAAAAGCAAAGTAAAAGTTGTGGCCCTCTGCCTGCATTATCTTAGCGCTGGGTGCCTTGCTGCGGGGCCCCTACCGTTTGTCATCCATCAGCCGGCGCTCCTGCGGGCCCGCGCTACATTAATAGATACTTACACACATCCAATGAGGCCCAGGTCAGTGACTCCGCGTGTTGACAACAACAAGACTTTTGAGCAGCGCTCCTTTTATTTCTTTATTTATTTCTTTATTTGTTATTTCTTTATTTCTTTTTTTTTTCAACTTTGAGCAGTGCTAATTAGTCTCTGGAGTTCCTGAGCTCTCGTGTTCCTGCTCTCTCTTCGTATAATATTGGTTAATGAACAATGGGGCTAAGCAAAGGGTTCACGCCGGGAGGAGGAGAAAAAAAGGAAAAGAAAAGTAATGAACCGTTTAACAGGAACGGGGAGGAGGAGAAACATGGCGGCGGAGGAGGAGGAGGAGGAGGAGGAGGAGGGAGGATAGTGGTGGTGTGTGGTGTGGTATTAACAGCGAGAGAAAAAAATAAATAAAAACGCAAACAACTGACATTCAATATACTTTTTTGTTTTTCTTCTTTTCCTTTTCTCTCCACCGCCGCCGCCACCACCCTTATTATTCCGGCTCTTCCCTGACGAATAATGAGTTATTTGTGTGTCTCATCTCGTCTCGTCTTTCCCAAAACAATTCAATTTTGACTGTCTGCTGCTGCTGCTGCGAACAGTCGAACGGACACAGTCAGACACCGAGTGGCAGCTCGATGTGGCGGGTCCTCGAGCTGACTGCGGACAAGCAGACAACCATCTCCACCTCCACCACCACCGCCGCCCCACCCAACCTCCACCCCCTCACGATGTGTAGGAGGAGGTGGAGAAGCAGCCACAGGAAGTGTGCTGGATGGGTGGTGGTGGTGGTGGTGGTGGTGGTGGTGGTGGAGGAGGGAAGGAAGGGGGGTTAGGGGAGTTAGGGGTGGGTGGGGGTGGCGGTGGGGGTGGAGCGGCGATCATAATGATCAAAGTGAAATGTTTGTCGACTGAAATCGATAGCGCGAGGGTGCCTGGAAATTGCTATTAAAGATCCTCCATCGATCGGGGCGAGCAGCGCAGCGCAGAGCACAGCAGAGCAGAGCAGAGCAGAGCAGTCCAGCGTCTGAGCGGCCCAGTGTATCCAGCTTCTCTGACTTTCAGCCATGTTAAATGTTTCCTTCGGCCCGTTATAATCTTCTGTGGGATTACCCCAGACGAGATGTAATCAAGGAAAGACTGTTTGTTTGATTTGTTTGGGTGGTGGTGGTGGTGGTGGTGGTGGCGTGGGGGGGGTGGGAGTGGTGGTAATGGACCCTAGGTGAATTGTAATCCAGTGTGCTACTACCTGAGTCATGGTCACACAAATTCTATTTGTCGTCCGGTGGTGGTGTGTGTGGTGTGTGTGTTGTGTGTGTGTGTGTGGGTGTGTCAGCGATTCCTTTGATGTCAGCACTGTGGAGCCTATTTTGCCGCATTGCAGTGGCACCCCACCCTATGATATGGATATGGACAACTGTATAAATATAGATATGAATAGATGTACATATACAGTAGATGTAGAGCTAAATAGAAGGTACTGATATAGGACCCCCATCTCCCCCAACCCCCACCCCCCCCCCTTCCAATGGCTGCCCTCTCTTTGGACAAATGTACTTATTTGCTAAGACAGTTAGTACTGACCAGTAGACGTGGATATAATATGAAAGTAATATATCTATATATCGCTATATAATGATGTATATATATAGATGTACAGATAGATACAGTAGATACAGTATGTATTAATATCAAGATGGAAGATAGATAAAATAGGCCTATATGTAGATATAGACATAAATATATAAAGATAAACATATGGATATACAGTAGATATACAATATATAGAGATAAATATACAGTAGATATTTATATAGCATAAAAAAAGCTATAGGAATAAATATACAGTAGATTTAGGGGATATAGTATTTACATTACTTTTACATTTAGGGCATTTGACGCTTTTATCCAAAGCGACTTACAAAGAGTACATTTGTTGAGACAGCAACATATCACTGTGGTACATAAAGATAAGAATAGAGCAGGTTTCAAGCATTCATAATTACAAGGCTAATAGAACGAGTTTCATAATTGCTAAGTTGCCTGCATAATAGCTGGGATAAGAGCAGAAGTGCCATTCTGAGTGCATCACCAACATCTAAGAACATATAATATGCTGAACAATGCTAAGTACTATTAATAATGTCAAGATGTACAAACACTCAACTTAGTGCTCGGGTTAGGAGAGGGAAGGTGGGGGGTCCAGGTGAACTCTGAACAGGTGGGTGTCTTGTGGAAGCTGGTGAGTGACTCTGCCATCGTAACATCAGGAGCTCATTCCACCACTGCGGTGCCAGAACAGAGAAGAGTTGGAACTTGAGTGATGTTTGCCTGTTCTTAGTGAAGGTAGTATGAATATAGATTCAGACACCAAAGAAACTAGATTTGAACCAGATCATAACACTGTGCACAGCTGTCACCCAGGCCACACATATTGCATTATGTAACTCCATGAATTACTTCTCTTCAACCCTGATGGGACATGAGGCCACATATAGCTTGCTATCTATATACATTAATGTCAAGTTTCAAGTTTCAAGTTTCAAGTATTTTTATTGTCACTTCCCAGTTTAGAATAGAATAGAATAGAATAGAACTTTATTAATCCCGAAGGAAATTCTTGTGCCAGGTTGCATAGCGATACAGTACAAAAACCACAGATTGATAAAATAACAACGTATATGCAAATTACAGTTAAATATACAAATATGTCGGGCAAGATAAGATATTCCGACGGCGAAAACAATTTGGCATAAAGAAGTGAAATATTATTGGACATTAAGAATTCAGAATATGCCAGTGACTGTTCACAGCAGGGGTCCCCTCAATGATATGCAGATGAGGGCAAGTTGCCTGTAAATTACCAATATGGTATTTTTCCACCACACTCCCTCATTGATTATTCAATAATCACACAATCAATCAATCGTTATACCTTATATAGTGTAACTCAGGAGTCGGTTACTCTGACCACATAGTGGTTCTTATCAGAGACTGAGTCCTTTGTTACTGGGTACGACTTGATGAACTTCTCCTTTCTTGTTCTAATGGCCCAATTACAAGAAAAGAGTAAAGATCACGCCGTACCCACCACATAAAAAACCCTTTAGGAGAAAAAAAAGTTTTGGGGTACAAATTATATGTCAATGAGTTCAAGTTCAAGTTCAAGTATTTTTATTGTAACTTCACAATTTACACGTGAGTATAAGCAGTGAGTTAAAAACTTTTTGTGCAAAACGCCCGACAGCCGACAGTAATTATAAAGAATACAAAATAGAGTAAAACTACAAAATAGAAAATAGAACTATAAATAGAATTCTATATAAAATACGTAAATTAAATCTAAAATTAAATGGAATATACAGTAAAATTTCCATACACATATAAATCGATGTACTAAAATATACATTGTTATATGGCTGTATGCTGACATCACAGAATGTCACGAGGATACCTTCCCAGACAGTCGACACAACACTAGCACCAGCAGTTGGCACCAGGACTAGCACTAACACCAGCACCAGCACTAGCAGTAACACTAGCACCAGGAACCAGCACTAGCAGTAACACCAGCACAGCACTAGCACCAACACTTAGCACTACTACCAGCACTAGCTCCAGCAGTAACACTAGCACTTAGCACCAGGACTAGCACTAGCAGTAACACTTAGCACTAGCACTTAGACATTGATGCCGAACTTGTTCACAGCGCTAGCTGGTGAGTCCACGGATTGAAGCTGCTTCTCTGAATCTGCTTGTGTGGCATTTGATGCTGCGGTATCGCCTGCCTGATG
>PIJE02000015.1:1019167-1036667 GCA_002895965.2 Coryphaenoides rupestris
TAGAAGTTGATTACAGTCGTTGGCTGGCGGGTGGTTGATTGTCTTTAATAATCCGTTGGCCTGGCCACGCAACCGCCTGGGTATTATATTTCCAGGATGGGAGGGGAAGCTCTTCCAACGATGTACTGGGCCGTTCCGCCGCACCCTCGTAGTGTTCTACGCTCAGTGCGGTGCAGTTCCCGTACCAGCGGTGATGCATCCTGTGAAACACTCTCGATGGTACAGAGAGAAGTCTGAGATGCGGGGGCGACATGGTTGAATTTCCTCACGCCGAGGAAAAAGGCGTGTTGAGGCCTTTTTCACCACGTGTGGTGATGCGGTGGGGCCATGTGAGCGTCCTCGGAGATGTGCACGCCGAGAACTTGAACTGCTGACCGCTCTCTACTTGGCGGCACGCGGTGCGGATGGAGATGGAGGCTGCATCTCCTCGTCCGCTTTCCTGTAGTCCACGATCAGCTGCCTTGGCTCCTTCTTGACGTTGAGGGCGAGGTTGGTTTGTCTTGGCACCACTGTGCAAGTGATCCAACCTGCTCGCCTGGTAGGCTGTCTCGTCGTGCGTCGGCGATCGCAGACCCAACACTGTCGTTTCGTCAGCAAACGTGCTGATGAATGGGACGTTGGAGCTGTGCATTAAGCGCAGCAGTCGTGGGTGTACAGGGAGTAGAGGAGAGGGTCTCAACACGCATCCCTGAGGGCTCCCAGTGTGAGGGTCCAGCGTCTGAGGTGTGTCTGCCCAGCGCTCACCACCCTGCGCGGTGCCCAGCGAGGGAATCCAGTATTCCAGCTGCAACCATGGTCGGGTGAATGGCCTAGGACTCCTGCAGCTTTCGGGGGTCGAGCTTGACAGAACATCGTGTGTGAACGTGAGTTCGAAGATCCCCACCCCCCCCAAAAAAAAAAAAACCCCCCAGGGGGGGGCAATTTCTTGCCCCACACAACAGTTCTTCCCCTCCGAGGTGAGGAGGGGCGGAGTATGAAGTGCATGGCATATGGCGTCGTCGTGGATCTGTTTTGACGGGTAAGCAAATTGCCCATGGTCCAGCGTGGCAGGCAAACATGGAAACAAATGAAGTCCCGTTGACCAGACCTCTCGAGAGCATTACTGGCAATCGAGGTGAGGGCTTAACAGGTTCCAGTCATTCGGCAGGTTTACCTTCAGGGAGGCGGATTAGACAGGCACGATGAATGAGACATCTGAAGACCCCTCGGGAACAACAGCCTGGGACAGGGACAGGTTCGAAGATGAATCTGCGAAGTACTCCTGCCAGCTGTGTCTGCGCATGTTCTTAGAAGGACGCGCCCCGGGATAGTGGTCTGGGCCGGCCGCCTTCCGGAAGATCCAACAGCCTTGAAGGCTCTGCGCTGACGTCAGCCTCAATGAGATGATTCAGCAGGCTGGCCTCCTCAGCAGCGCTGACATGTCGGCGGGCTTGCCGTATCACCGTCACCGGGCGAAGAAGCAGTGTTTTACGCTCGCCAGAGGAGGGATGTAGAGGAGTTCTCTACACGGCTGGTCTCCCTCTTGAAGTCCGCGTGCATGTCTGCAGCCCCCGTCCACACACCCCTCACGTATGTAGGCTTTTGAAAATTGTCCTCCACCTGTTCTTTATACTCCCGCCTGGCAGAGCCGATCAGTCTGGAAAGAACGTCGTAGCGGGCTCTCTATATCACCATAATCCCGATCTCTCTCTTTTGTGTAACAGTGATCCAGAATTCGTTGCTGTGCTGTATGTGTTGATGGGGTAGAACTTCGGGAGAACTTTCTTCAGGTTCGCCTTATTGAAGTCCCCCGCCACGATGAAAGCAGCCTCCGGGTGAGCCGACTCCTGTTCGCTGATAGCCCCATAAAGCTCCTTCAGCGCTACGTCCGTGTTGGCTTGAGGGGGAATGTACACAGCAGTCACGGTTACTGCTGTAAACTCCCGCGGTAGCCAGAATGGTCGGCACATAAGCATCAGGTACTCCAGGTCTGGGGAACAGAAAGACTTGAGAGTCTGCACATTTACATTTAGGGCATTTGGCAGACGCTTTTATCCAAAGCGACTTACAAAGAGTACATTTGTTGAAGGAGAGGCAGCAATATATCACTGTGGTACCTGAAGATAGGAATAGAGCTGTTTTCGAGCATTCATATTTACGAGACGAATAGAACGAGTTTCATAATTGCCAAAGTTGCCTGCATAAGTAGCTGGGCAGGCGTGCAATTCTAAGCATGATACAACATCTGAGAACGAACAACAATGCTAAGTGCCATTAACAAGTGTTAAGACATATAAACACGCCGGTTAGTGCTAGGGGGGGGGGTTATGTAGAGTCCAGGTGAACTCTGAACAGGTGGGTCTTGAGTCTCTTGCAGAAGCTGGCGAGTGACTCGGCTGTCCTGACATGAGCCGGGAGCCTCATTCCACCACTGAGTGATGCCAGAACCGTGAAGAGTTGGGACTTGGAAGAGCGATGTTTGGCTGTTTTTAGTGAATGGCGGTACCAGTCGTTTGGCAGAAGTTGCCGAGTGGAGTGCTCGGGCTGGGGCGTAGGGTCGGACACATTTTGGAGGTAGGTAGGGGTGGTTCCGTTGACAGCCATGAAAGTCAGTACCAGTGTCTTGAATCGAATGCGAGCGATTATCGGAGCCAGTGGAGGTTGCGGAAGAGGGGGGTTTACATGGGAGAATTTAGGTAGGTTGAACACCAGAGGGCGTGCTCTGCGTCTGGATGCGTTGTAAGGGCCTTGATTGTTGAGGCGGGGAAGTCCAGCCAGGAGAGAGTTGCAGTAGTCGAGACGAGTGATAACGAGCACTTGGACCAGGATCTGCGCTGCTTTCACGTGTGAGGAAAGGGCTGGATCTTGCGGATGTTTGTAGAGAGCAATTCTACAAGATCGGGCCACAGAGGTAATGTTGGCGTTGCATCCAGTCATCCAGTACCACGCCAAGGTTCCTTGCCGTGGGTGCAGGGGAGACTTCGATGTCCTCGATGGTGACAAGTAGGTCCATCTGAGGGCAGTCTTTACCCGGTATGAAGAGAAGCTCAGTCTTGTCGAGGTTGAGCTTCAGGTAGGCCTGTCACGATAACAAATTTTGCTGGATGATAAATTGTCCCAGAAATTATTGCGATAAGCGATAATATTGCCGTTTTGAGACAATTTTCAACTAATATAATGATAATGGCATAATAATGCAAGTAGGCCTACACCCTTTGAAAGATCAATAAACTTTTATTTCTAAAGAATATTTAACACTGGAACTGGAAGACATTTTAAATATCCAAAATAAATAAACAAAACAACCAAAAACAATAAATAAAATGGAATGGGTGATTATGCTTTAGGTGCAGATGCATGTTTGTTGTATTGGCGCGTTTAGTTGCTACTGTTTTACAACAAATGAGACATCCCGGCTCGCACAGGTTAAGTGGTTCATGGTCATTCGGTTTGAATCCGAAGTGCTCCCACACGGCAGCTGTCGCGTTCGGTTTGAAACCAATTCCATCTTTGTTTTTATTCCTCCAAATCTCAACTCGCGTTTTCTCTGGCTTGCTACTCCTCACGGGGCTATCATGCTGCACTCTGTGTAACGCCAGGGGTCCGCCTCCCCACGCAGAGACCATGCGGCTGACTCGTGACTGACACGACACGAGGGTTCTCATTACGCTAAGGAAGTGAGGGGGGAGGGGCGAGGGGGGGGGGGGGTGCGGGGTCAGTCGAGACCGATGCACCGGAGTGAAAACTCTTGTCATCCAGTCTCTTTGATAGAGAGAGAGACACGAGGAAAACAAACAAGCATACAAATGGAAATTATCGCGGCCGGCAAAATTATCGAGCTCATTTTAATTTATCATGCGATTAATTGATTTATTGCTTATCGCGACAGGCCTAGCTTCAGGTGGTTGGCGGTCGTCCATCTGCTGATGTCGGCCAGGCATTTTGAGATGCGTGTTGCGATGTGGGTGTCTGAGGGGGGGAAGGAGAGAAACAGTTGGGTGTCATCATCATAGCAGTGGTAGGAGAAGCCGTGGGATGTGATTACAGAGCCGATAGATCTAATGTATAAAGAAAACAGAAGGGGTCCCAGTACTGAGCCTTGGGGTACTCCGGTGTCAAGGGTGCAGGGTCTGGACGGGAGCCATTCCATGTGACCTGATAAGTGCAATCTGTCAGGTAGGAAGTGAACCAGGATAACGCAGTTCCAGTGATGCCAAGCTCTGCCAGGGTGGAGAGGAGAATCTGGTGGTTCACTGTGTCGAGAGGGAGGGTTGAGGAGGGAGGAGAACATGGAAAAAAGTTTCCTGGGGTTGGAGGCGGAAGAGTTGATCTTTGTAAGATAGAAGGCAGATTTGGCTGCTGACACAGTAGATGTGAAACATGAGAGGAGGTGGAGGTAGTGAGAGAGATCATCAGCAGAGTCAGATTTTCTCCATTTTCTCTCAGCTGCCCGCAACTCTGTTCTATGAGGCCGCAGAGTTTCGGACAGCCAGGGAGGTGGAGGAGAGGCTCGTGCTGGTCTGGAGATAAGTGGACAGAGTGAGTCGAAGGATGAGGAGAGAGAAGAAGTCAGAGTGGAGGACGCTTCTTCTGCTGACAAGAGGGAGAATTGTTGGGGGGGGAGGTAGTGAGGAGAGGACAGTTGCAGAGAGAGTAGAGGGAGAGAGAGTTTTCAGGTTCCTACGGGAGGTGACGATGTGAGGCGTAGCAGGTAGGGAGGTGGGAGATTTTAGGGGGAGGGAGAAAGCGACAAAATGGTGATCAGACACAGGGAGGGGGGTAACAGAGAGTGCTGAAGTGGCGCAGGACCTTGTGAAGAGAAGGTCAAGTTGGTTCCCGGCTCTGTGGGTGGAAGGAGAAGGAGTGAGCACCAAACCGAATGTGGCGAAGAAGTTGATGAATTCGGGTGATTGTAACTTCTCTGGCAGGATGTTGAAGTCGCCCAGAACGACAAGTGGGGTGCCATCTTCGCGAAAACAGCTGAGGAGGGCATCCATCTCGTCGAAGAAGTCGCCAAGAGGACCCGGTGGGTCGTAGATCACGGCAATGTTGAGCTTGATCGGAAGGGTAAACAGATACAGCATGGAGTTTCAAGTGCAGATCTGGTCAGGTGTTCCAGGGGAAGGACCTGGTATGACCACTTTGGAGAGATGAGGAGTCCTGTTCCCCCACCTCGCCCAGAGGGTCGGGGAGTGTGTGTGAAAGAGTAGGTCATGGAAAGGGCGGCAGGGGTGGCGGTATTTTCCGGGGTGATCCAGGTCTCTGTGAGAGCCAGGAAGTGGAGAGACTGGAGGGCGGCGTAGGCCAGAATGGTCTCAGTTTTCTTGACCGATGATTGGCAATTCCAGAGTCCCCCTCTCACATCAAGGCCTGTGTAGGTTGAGATCGTAGGGTAGAAGAGATTGGAGGGGTAGCGGCAACGAGTAGAGGGTCTTCGGTGACATCTGCCGCGGTAGGATGTCCAGACTGTAATGGACTGTAGGCACATGGCTAGCACAGGAGGAGGGAAGGTGTAGGACTAATCTGTAGCTGTAGGACTCCCTGGACGGACTCCCGCAGAATGACTCCCTTGTCTTTGTTCTGCACATGACTCTGGTTGCACCAAAATCTGTTTATCATGAGACAGACCCCCACTCCACGATCTTTTAGAGTCTTTGTTCTGTCCGTGCGGTGGATGGAAAATCCTGTCGCCTCGATGGCTGAGTCGGCAACACCCTCCGACATCCATGTCTTGCAGTTTTGCACTTGTCAACTGCAGATTATGCAGTTGTCCTTAGTTTCCCGGTGGAATTGTATACGAGCTTGTAGCTCGCATAACTTATTGTCCAGAGACTGCATATTAGACAGTCGAATGGTGGGTAGTGGAGGTCGAAGTCGAAGTCTGAGCCTGACCAGCACGCCGGCTCGCTTCCCTCTCTGTTGGCGATGCTTGCGTGTGATCGCGCCTAAGATGGACGGAGATAGTCCGGCGACGACTCCGGGCGGGACGTCGAAGTCGAAAGACTTGAAAAACTCCGGTAGGCGGCGAGCGACTGCCGTTCTAATCTCCAGAAGTGTGCAACTGTCGTAAGTGAGCTTCCTGTGCAAGAATAGTCACAATTAAAAGAATAAATAACAAAAAACTGCGTCGTCCTACGGGAGCTCGCAACACGGCAGTCATCACGTACAGCGCCATTTTGCCCATTCTTGTCAATGTCATACATTATATAATAATAATAACAATAATAATAATGCATTTTATTTGTAACGCACTTTTCATTCCAGGAATCTCAGAGTGCCATAGAGCCAATACATAGTAAAAACATAGTTAAAACAAACTATACAACAGATATAACTATATAACTATATAACAGATCCCATGGGTGCACTGTTTTCACCTGGGTCATACCAGGTTAGGAAGCTGAGACACGTGTCATGAAGAAGGGGAATTTCACTGTACACCCAGTGTTGGCTCAGTGTTGGCCCAGTGTAGGCCCAATGTTGGCCCAGTGTTGGCTCAGTGTTTGCCCAGTGTAGGCCCAGTGTTGGCCCAGTGTAGGCCCAGCGTTTGCCCAGTGTAGGCCCAGTGTAGGCCCAGTGTAGGCCCAGTGTAGGACCAGTGTTGGCCCAGTGTTGGCCCAGTGTAGGACCAGTGTTGGCCCAGTGTTGGCCCAGTGTTGGCCCAGTGTAGGACCAGTGTAGGACCAGTGTTGGCCCAGTGGAGGACCAGTGTTGGCCCAGTGTAGGACCAGTGTATGACCAGTGTAGGTCCAGTGTAGGTCCAGTGTTGGCCCAGTGTTGACCCAGTGTAGGACCCGTGTAGGACCAGTGTAGGACCAGTGTATGCCTAGAAAGCATCGTACCATCCATGTGTATTTTAGATGCATGTCATTAATGAGCAGGCCGGGGTTACGGATGCCTCCATGTCGACTGCAGTTAGAACTGAAGTTAGAACCTAAGACAATGATACCATTTTACCATTATTTTAAGATGACCTGAACATTTTTTAACTCGACCATATTGAAGCATTTAGCTAGACTCGCAGCAGAGGGCATTCAAATAGCCCGCATTCCACCACACAGTAGGCATACTGCCAATTCTGCCTTGAAAATGGCAGCATAACTCAAGGTAATGAATTAGAATTTTCCAGTGTAATTGCTCAGTGTTTTGAACTAGGTCCCAAGTTTTCCCCCTTGCAGCAACAGCATATTGTCAAGTGATCAATAGTTCCTGCAACCCTCCCAATCTGTGACTCTATCTATGCCCTGCCCGGGTGCACCTTCCTCCTAACAACATTTCTATTCAATATCTGTCTGTGTGTCATTATTTCATGAGCATTACATGTCCTAATAGAAACCCAGCATGCTGCCTCCTCCTCCTACTCCTCCTGCTCCTCCACCTCCTGCTCCTCCTCCTGTCTCCTCCTCCTCCTCCTCCTCCTCCACCTCCTCCTCCTGCTCCTCCTCCTCCTCATCCTCCACCTCCTCCTCCTCCTGCTCCTCCTCCTGCTCCTCCTCCTCCTCCTCCTCCTCCTGCTCATCCTCCTCCTGCTCCTCCTCCACCTCCACCTCCTCCTCCTGCTCCTCCTCCTCCTGCTCCTCCTCCTCCTCCTCGTCTGCCTTGCATTGCATCTGCTGTGCAGAAAATCAAGGAAGTTGGAAGAACTGTTCTCATCACCCTGGAAACTTTTCTCTAAATAGGGTATCGCATCTCTGGGAATCTGCAAAGTTAATGACTGTGCTGTGCAGCGTCTGCTGTGGGCTGCTCTGCTGGCTTATTTAGTATTTTTTATTTTTTTCTTACCAGATGCAAAAAGAGGTTGGAGTTTCCCAGGATTTTTTAATGCGCACCAGAACAGCCCAAGAACCAGCCACCACCACCACCACCACCACCACCACCAAATAGGCCCTCATTTGTTCCGTTCTCTGATCAACTGTGACAGTCGTGAAATGCGATGCATACGTACGCTGCAGACCTCCGATGTACAGTATGCAGATCACCCCTCAGGTTTCCCAGAACGGTTGACCAATTAACTTTTTCTCCATTTTGTAATTATTCGTCTCCCCTTGTGCCCTTTTTCTGACAGGTCATGCTATCCTTGGATAAATTGTTTCTGTCTTTGAATGAGATGTTTTAATATGGGTAGGTGGGGGGGTGGGGGCGTGCGGGGAGGGTGGTACGGTCCAAGTCAAGCAATTATCGTATGAAAGGTAACTCAAAGCACAAACCGCAGTGTAACCCAACTGTCAATGTTTATACTCTTGCGCAGACTCTTGACCTGGATCAAATTGTGCGGCGCATGTAAAGGATATTTTTGTTAGCGTGCGCTGAAATAAAATATATTCAAATAAATACGAAAACACATACATAAACACCCCCGGCGGCGGCCATTGCATGAGGCTAGCGTACAGCGGAGCCACTGTTTTGGAGTGAGGCGTAACAACAGGCAATACTCTGGGCAAGTAAGTGCCGCTAAATACTCACATTCATGCATGCATGGATGCCCGCACGTAGGAAGGCACGCACCTATAACAAACACACACACACACACACACACACACACACACACACACACACACACACACACAGAAGCTTGCTTGCTCCCTCGCTCGCACTCACACACACACACACACACACACACACACACACACACACACACACACACACACACACACACCAGCGACCGTAACGCGGGAGCCAACAGGCCCTTAAGCACCTCATGCCAATGCATTGCAAAACAGACTTTACTTTATCTACTCGTTTGCCTGCGCCCCCCTCTCCACCTCCACCTCCAACCCCCCACCCCCTTTCGCCACCACTGACAGCTGCTTGGTAACGAATCCTATTCTTTGCCAATAAGCGAACCCCCCCTTCCCCCCTTCCCCCCTTCCCCTCCCTCCCTCCCTCCCGCTCTTGCGCCCCGCACCGGTGATAATGAGGCTCTGGCCACCACAACTAACAGCAGCGACCCGGGGGTGGAGGGGGGGGGGGAGTGAGGGGGGTGGTAGCGGTGTGTCGACAGCTCTGAGCTGACCTCCTGGAACACGGGGGTGGCGGTGGTGCTGGTGGAGGTGGTGGCGATGGTGGTGGTAGTAGTGGTGGTGGTGGTGGTGGTGGTGGTGGACGCCTCCGTCTCCTTCTCCCCGGGGGTAAGCAGCGGCCACCGCAGCAGCTCATTGTGTGCTGGGAGAGCAGACCCTGGCCTGGGGGGGGGCTTGGCCGTGTCCGAGCCCCCCAACGCTGAGCTCCGGTCGAGAGTTTAGAGGCTCCACGCGCCTAAGTCCCCCGCCCGCCCGTACCCCCACCACTTACACATGTGCATGTGTTTGTGCTCACCCGCTCCTGGTTGGACACACGCACACACATGCACACACGCACACGCACACACACACACACACACACGTGCGCACACACACACATACACACACACACAGGCAGATAGTGTAAGTGACAAGTCAAGTGCAGGGTTGGCCAATGTCAACAATGGCAAACATAGAAACAAATTGGCAAAATGCTAAAGAACCGACCACCTGTACCCTGTTTAATGCACCGAGTAAACCAAGAAACATACTAAAAGTGAAACCATTATTTTTGACTGTTATCCATAAAACATAGCGGTAGCTACTCGTAAACGTCATGCAGGTTTTTTTTTTTATGTTTTCTGTCCAAGATCCAGGAAAAGGAGAATACATGTGCAGAAGATTTCATTTCAAGCTCAACAAATGGCTTACAACCAGTTACGCTGTCGTGAGCGAAGTTTTTATAAAACACGGAGGTTTTAAAAAAGACACAGAGGTTTGCACAAGGAATATAATGAACAACACGAAAAACAAACTAACTAACTTGACAAACCAACAACAACAACTCAAAACGACAGCATATGCGACACATTATTAGTCGATCTTTGGATCCCCTGGCCCCTAAAAAAAAAGACAAGATCTGTGTTTTTTCTCTCTCCCAATTTTGTAGTTCTACAAAAAAATAAAATAATAATAATAAAAGACTAAAACCCCCAACATTAATCAGTGGGGATAAGGCTCGGCAATTGACACAGCCTCCCTCCGTGATGAATAAAGCAGCTAATCTCTGCGAGCTTACAGGCGGCAGCGCAGAGGAGACACATGCAGCGCACGGATAACTGTACCAAGAAAATAGAGTCAACACGGATTTCTGGAAAAATAAAATAAAAAATAAACCCTCACTGGTGCAAATGGAAGTCGCGGTGGTGGAGGAAGTGCTATTTTTACGAGATTCCATCAAATAGTGCCAAACACGAGACAAATGTCAGTGGATGCTGGTTAACAATGTAGTCTACCGAAAAAACACACCGAAAAAAATGACTTAAGTTGGGTACCATTGTGCACCACTGACGTGTAAACAGAAATAAAGGGGTCAAAGTGAGTTCTCTTCATTATTCTCTTCCCATCAAGGCTTTCCTGTACTAATTTTCTAATTGTAATGGAAAATGTATGGAGCGAGTGGGACTTAGACGTATGTTGGCGGTTTTTTGTGTTTGCGGTTTCATGGGACAAAAATTTGCGAGTGTCTGTACACTGAAATTAGTCCCATAGAAAGTAGAAGCTTGGGATTACATGCGTGTGTGTGTGTCTGTGTGTGTGTGTGTGTGTGTGTGTGTGTGTGTGTGTGTGTGTGTGTGTGTGTGTGTGTGTGTTTGTGTGTGTGTGTGTGTGTGTGTGTGTGTCTGTGTGTGTGTGTGTGTGTGTGTTGTTGTCTGTGTGTGTTGTGTGTGTGTGTGTGTGTGTGTGTGTGTGTGTGTGCGTGTGTGTGTGTGAGAGAGAGAGAGAGAGAGAGAGAGAGATCAAGAGCAAGAGAGATTGTGTGTTGGTCAGGAGTGTAAGAGGGTGTGTGGTGGGTGGGTGGGTGGTTGGGTGGTTGGGGGGTCTGTGAGACAGAAAGAGAGTGTGTGGTGTGTGTGTGTGGTTAAAGGGAGTGCAATATAAGTATGGCACATGACTTTTGAAATCTTTCATTTCACAACCACAAGCGTTCACCACAGTGATCAGAATCCCAGTCCCCCCCCCCACCCTCCAAACCCCCCTCCCCCACACACCCCCACCTCCCGCCTCCATACCTAATACATTACAGTCTGGTGATCAGACATCCCCTATTAAACCGAGATCACAGGTCCCGGGGACCACTTCCTGTCTCTGTGGCCCGACTTGAGAACCGTTTCCTGTGCGGTGCAGACGCTAACACATAAGAGGATTATGAACAGACAGTACCCCCTCCCCACCAACCCCCCCAAACCCCCCATACCACACACACACACACACACACACCCCACCGTGGTGGATATTCCAACAGTTTAGTAACCACTTGAATTAGTTGTAGATAAATCCTCCTGGACAGACCAATCCGACATGCTGAATCACTTTTTTCCCCCCACTGTTACCGAGAATGCTTTTCCACAAGTCGGGGAAAAAACATATGGCGTCCTATATATACAGCTCCCGCACAAAGACAAGGGCATTGTACTGCACATTATATTCATTACATGTCTTTATTATATTGATATAACGCGTAGAACGAAGGGAGAGCCCGAGAGCCGGAGACATGATGAGAGATGGAAGCAGATTTACTCGAGCAGATTATCGTCCCGCGCCTGGCAGCTGTGCTTTAGCGGGGCGCGCCGGGACTCCGCCGTCTCGTCAAATCAACTCAAGATTTGTCTAAATATGCTGCATTATATGCCTGTTAGTTACATGATAATGTATGTCGAATGAGAGAGAGTGAGAGAGTGAGAGAGTGAGAGAGTGGGGCTTCGTGGTGTACAAGTTTGCCATGATGTTGATGAATACATTTTGATGACCGGTCGCTGAATTGTGTTGAGCGGCGTTGTTAATGGTGAAGTTCCCAAATCTGTTACAGATAATTTCATCTCCAGGGGTGGGCAAGCGGAATGAAAAGGAGAGAAAATGGAGTTGTGGGACGTTCACATATGGATTCAATACTCTGTGTATGTTTGTGAGTGTAGCTGCTCCTCACAGCCAGAGGGCAGGGGAGGGGAAATGAGAACATTACATTATAATGTTTAGTATACAGACAGTGTAATACACATGCATCGTGCGTCATTCACGGAAACATTTAAATATTTCATGTTATACCTGCCTACCCCCGCACCCTGCCGGGATACGTCAGAGATGATTCCCGCAAAAACAATAATAAAACAATAAAGTTAACAGTCCTGACAAGACTACTGAACGGGAACCGTAACAACGCAGCGTGTTTCTGTGTGCTTGTTTTATGAGGACGTGTCGGCCTTGCCCGTTCACAGCCACAGGGAACCCATTTACCTTCAGGTCTTTACATTCTCTCGCTTCTATTCATGTCATTGTCCTGCGGAGGCAACGTGCGACACGCTCGCATTCTATTCATCCCGGCTCTGTAAGGCGACTACACACTACAATTTGACTGGAAATACATAAATGTATATATAAAGAAGAGATTGTTTGCAACAACAGTGTTTGTTGTGCATTTCTTCTTCATAATTGCGGTCATCACTATCACGGCACACATATCTTTAAAACTGTACTTTTTCCAAACCAATTTGCATGTTTATTCAATTTTACTCTCTCAAAATGACAACACCATTTTTCCGTATTAATTATAATAACTTTTTAATGACATAGCACAGCTTCTTCATGATAATGGGATGTGACCGGCCTCAACACACAGCTTGTTGTTTGATGATGTATGATTAGAACACAACGTGTACTACTGCACATTTATGACAGACAGTGACGGGCACAACATCAAATAGGCAAACGTATTCAATGATAATGGCACAAATATTGTTTTGTACACACAGTGTTCCTACCACTGCCTAGGTCCGTTTTTTGATTTCCTTTGATTCCCATAATATGTGTCAATCACCCGTATTACAAATCTAAATTACTTTTCTACTCTTGTGACGTCAAACCTCTGTGAAGGCAAAAGCTAATTATCTCCAAAGTAATATTGGTGGATTAAAATGATTTTATGAAAGCTATTTTGCTTTGTTTTGTTTTCCTTAGAAGGGATATATTATAGAGGATATATTATTTAGTACATATCAAGTGAATGATAAGCATGTGTTTCCTTACATGATTAAATGCTGGTGGTGGTCTCACAATTATTGACAAATTCTGGAACTTTCTACTGACATTTTTGTATTTTTTATTTGACAGTTTTTTCCGAATGTGGCTTTAGTACATATTGTATTCTAACCTGTGCTTTGTAATGTTACGTGTACCTGCCTTGGACTCTGGATGGATGGAAATGTTCAGGATGCTCACAAACAAACTAAAGTGAACTCAACAGCGAGTCTGATCAGGTCACTGCTCTGTCTTCCAGCTCTCCATGCATCCGTGTCATGGAAGAAGAATGCAGGATGCAATGTCTCCTGTTCCCAATCAACAGTAATCCCCTTCGGACAATCCGATGAGCTCCACAAAGTACCTTCTAATTTGACCTTATCGTTACCTACATCCTCGTTACCTATCCTCGCCTGCAATGACTTTTTAAGGAGGAAAGCTGCAGAAAAAGACTTTGGTGGTTTCGAACCCGGAACCTTCTGGCTCGGGAGTGTTTGACGGTGCTGAGCGGCACCTGAAGGTATCCTCGAGCAAGACGCCGAACCCCCCGACAACTGCTCCTTAATGACACGCGCCCACCAATGTTTTTTTTACTCTGCGTCACTTTGGAGGGAAGCGTCTGCTAAATGGCTAAATAGTGGCAGCGAATAGAAGTTAATTTTCGGGGGGCTTCTGCTGAGAGACACCGCAGACCTAGCTGGACGAGGCCCACAGCCGTTGTCTCGCAGTCTGGGGGAAAAAAGCTGGAATCTGCGTCGCCATCCCCGAATGAATAATTTAATCCTCAAAGTGTACTTCAAAGCCGCGCACCAGGTGGTGTGTCTCTGCCGACAGATGCCTTGAAGCCCAGCAGACAGTCCACCAAGAGATCGGGCAAAATGATTTTATATATATTTTTTGGGGGGGATTTTTTTCCTCCCCTCCTCCAAAATGCTCAACAAAACTGTGTCCGGATGATAACATTGTGTGGCTTGCAACAATAATCCTGCCTTCCAGCATACATTCCTATACCTGGGCTCTCGCTCTCGTGCTCTGTCTCTCCCTCTCCCTCTCTCTCTCTCTCTCTCTCTCTCTCTCTCTCTCTCTCTCTCTCTCTCTCTCTCTCTCTCTCTCTCTCTCTCTCTCTCTCTCTCTCTCTCTCTCTCTCTCTCTCTCTCTGTCTCTCTCTCTCTCTCTGACTCTTCAAGGGGACGATGGCTGAAACACTGGTTTACCTGATGAAAGGGGATGTTGGGGGCGAGCTGCCCACCTGGAAGAAGATTTGCAGAAGATTTTTTTTCTTTCTTTCTTTTTCCCCCGCAACATCTCAAGATCAGACTTCCAGCAACACAATGTAGATTTGTTTGTTTGTTGATGTCTCTTTCCTTTCTGTCTGTTTGCGTTTTTTTGTTTTTGTATACTGCCATCAGAAGGTATTACGGTACTTGATCCGACTCCAGCTTCTATTGGCAAGACTCACCGGGACATTCTTTTGTTTGTCTTCGTTCTGAGATGAAGGAAAGAATCAGTGTGTGTGTGTATGTGTGTGTGTGTGTGTGTGTGTGTGTGCGCGTGTGCGTGTGTGTGCGTGAGTGTGTTGTACTTTCGTAAATGGGACAGGCACTGAGGACAATCCATGAATACACCAACATCCACAATGCAACACTGCCTCTGCCCCTCTGCAAGGCGTACACATTTTATAATCACAACTACACAGGGACAGGTAACTGGATGAAGAAAGAAAAATATTTCAATTAAATAAATAAACAACCCCACCGTCCCCCCCCACACACACATACACACGCTACAGAAATACTATAGGAGTCAAGAATTCATTGCATTTGAATTTGTATCAAGCGATGGAAGTATTTAAAGAAAGATATGTCTTTTTTCCTTTATTTTGACACATTGTAGCTCGTAGCTCAAACTTTAGGACATGTCACGGGCTGGCAAAACAGCTAAATATAAGCCTCATTATACGGTGTGCCGTCATGTGCAGGAAAACGTTGTGTGAGTTGTGTTCGTGCAGTCGATGCCAGTCGGAGGCATAATGAGATGGCAGAGGTGCAGCACTGAGGTTGCATCCGTACAAGAATCTGTCAGGTGGAAACATGACTGCATGTGAAGGCATCAACATGCCTTATAAGTTAAACAATATACCTTCTTTCCAAACCATAGCTCTCTCGGCACGTTGTTATTTTATTTTATTACATTTTTTTGCCTTTCCGGCTGGTTTGGTTTTGGGTTTTTTCCCCCCCCCCGGGGAAAGCGTAACATGAGCGTTAAAATATAATGTATGAAAAATACAGATTTTTGTTGTAATTTTTTTTGGGATTATACATACATAGTTAAAATAGGTTTAAAAAATATGGAATTATATCAGACATGTATCAGATAATAAATGCTATGCATAATTAAAAGTAGGCCTATAGTGTATGACACAAATTAAGATTCAACGATTTTATTGTTGATGATGAATAAGTAAATAGGTAAAAAAAAAAAAAGGATGATTACAGACATGCTAACTTTTGTTGTGAATATTTGCGTCAAATGTGCGAAATTTAGCCAAGAAACGTAAACCCAACAAGCCAACCACAAGCGGGGGGGAAACCTGCGATGACAAACTCACACGCGCTGTGCTGAGCGATGTCTCTCATCCCGCCTGGACTTATTAAACAGGGGGGCCACCGATGATGAGCTCCCCTGGAACCCCGCGCCACGGCTACAGCTCTTCCACTTAACAGGGAAGAGCAGAGAGAGAGAGACAGAGAGAGAGAGAGACAGAGAGAGAGAGAGAGAGAGAGAGAGAGAGAGAGAGAGAGAGAGAGAGAGAGAGATAGCCAGACCCTGCAGGCTGACAACACTCACCAAACAAATCACGGCAACACATCCACAGGCAGTCCAGAGTAAATTGTTGTATTAACCCTCAGGCAAGGGTCCCCCCGCCCCCCTCCTCCACCACCACCACCACCACCACCACCAGCACCCCACCACCAACGACGACCAAAAAAACACAAGTAAGTCAGACTTAAGTATTGAGTCAAAGCTTCGACCGTGAGGAGAGTGAGAAGAGAGACAACTGAGAATAGAAGAGTGTGTGTTCATCCTTTCACACGACGGTGTGTGTGTGTGTGTGTGTGTGTGTGTGTGTGTGTGTGTGTGTGTGTGTGTGTAGTGTGTGTGTGTGTGTGTGTGTGTGTAGTGTGTGTGTGTGTGTAGTGTGTGTGTGTGTGTGTGTGTGTGTGTGTGTGTGTGTGTGTGTGTGTGTGTAGTGTGTGTGTGTGTGTGTGTGTGTGTGTGTGTGTGTGTCTGTTGTGTGTGTTAATTGTTTTCTGATTCGTCGGGGCGTTTATCTCTTTATGGCCGTCCATATTGCAGTCTTCGTTCTGCCTTTATGTGACTGGTGGAGGAGAGAGAGAGAGAAGAGAGAGAGAGAGAGAGAGAGAGAGAGAGAGAGAGAGAGAGAGAGAAGAGAAAGTGAAGTTAATGATCGTACAAAAAAAAATAAAAAACTTTAGCGGGCGGACTCTTCTCCGCTTAGCTTAACGGCTATCTCGGTAATGACGTTCTATGGTTCTAGTGGAATTAATGTAGTTTGTGGCTATTGAGCTGTGAAATTTCTCTTAGTCAAAGTAATCACATCTGAATTGTCCCAATGCCCCACCAAACGCCCCCCCCCTAAAAAAAAACCCCAACCCTTGGCTGAGCCGAGAACAACAGTGTTATACACGCTGGCGAAGATAAAGTTACATCCAGCGAATGTGTGGTCTTTCATCCGGTCTCTCCAACCACAAACTTTGATGGGTCACTCCACCCTCCCCGAAGAAAATAACTTTATTTGGGTTCAACGTGGTCTCCAGATTATGATTAATTTAGACTCTTTATATTAGATTGAATATAAAGTACTATGTAATGTACACGTGACGATGACAAATTCCAAAGTTAGACTTCTTCCTTTTCATATGATTATATTTGGTTATATAATGGGGTTGCATGTGAGCTACATTTTCTATTTAAAGGTACGGAACAGACGCTGTCAATTAGTCAAAAAGCATTTGTCAGTACATTACTTTTCAGCCTTATCGACGCAATTAAATATTCATGTGTCAGGAAAAAAATGCTTTATGTTCGGCTTGAGGATTGCAACACGAAAGAAAAACACCTTACAACTATTTGTACTCTTGCTATACGTGATATGTTATAAGTAAGTACAATACAAAGACATTTCCTTACATTTTAACTCTACATTTGTTTAAAGTTTAAGTTATGCAAACAATTGCTGTGCATGTGTGCAATTTAAATCTTAATTTCCAAAAGGGATATGGATAACCCTGACAACAATTACTATAACTATGATTTTGATGATCAGTTATTTTCATATTGGCAAAACATAATAACATATATTTGATCTACTGCATTAATCCAAAATCACAAAGATTCTGGCTGCAACTAGATTATTCTAATTATAT
>PIJE02000015.1:1039167-1084167 GCA_002895965.2 Coryphaenoides rupestris
ACACACACACACACACACGCACCGAGGTAGTGTTTGCTGTGTGTGCCGCGCATTTGCATTCAATCGGTCCGTCAAATCTCCCAGCAAGCTGTTGCGGTGGAGTCCTCCTCCTCCTCCTCTCTGTCTGTCTGTAATCCCTGTTCAACTCCCTGTTCAGGAACAAGTAATGATTGCAGTTGATCGGGTGTGTAGCCGAGAGAGAGAGAGAGAGAGAGAGAGAGAGAGAGAGAGAGAGAGAGAGAGAGAGAGATGGAGATAAGTGAGACAGAGAGACAGATAGAGCGAGAGAGATACAGAGAGAGACAGCGGGAGACCGAGAGACAGAGATAGACAGAGAGACAGAGAGATAGAGACAGAGAGACAGAGACAGAGAGACAGAGAGAGAGAGCGTCTGAAGCAGCAACGCTGCCAGACTGTGTAATACTCGACGATGGAAAAAAAACAACCCCCTCCAAAAAATACTAAATAAAAAAAAACTGTTCTCGTCCGTTCTCGTCGACTTTTTGGGCGAGACGTGCGCAGACTGACAAGAGAGACAAATGGCGCGAGTAGCACGGAGAGGGTAGAACAAACGTCTACTACATTAACCGTCCGTCACCAGCGGAGATTTCAGAGAGATCAAGACGAGGTTGAAAGAGCAAAGAGGAGGCGAAGAGCAGAGGAGAGAGAGAGAAAGAGAAACTTTCTTTTTTTTCTTTATTGAAATGTCAGCAAAGCATTTTAGAGCTCAACGATGATGCCCTGAAGCCTCCTGTGGGCCCCTGTGAGAATAACCCCGCCCTCGGCGCCACCCCCCCCCGCCCCCACGCCCGCCCTCCAATCTGAGTCATCAAGGTATTAGTGCCCTTGCAAAAGAGCGAGAGAGAGGCGGGAAAAAAAGAAGAAAAAAAATAAAGCCCACAACTTTCTCTGTCTGCTAAATAGGGAGCCTTCTTTATTTCTCTTCGCAATGCCGGCTTAATTGCGTTAAGAATTAATGGCGCGTTTTCACGGCCCGGCACACCACCAGACAGCCGTAATAGCAGCTCTTCCTGCTGCGCCTAATGCCACACAGCGGGCCCAGAAGTGGCTGTCGGGAGCCCCGGTCTCGCCGCCGCTGCTGCGGAGGAGAAGGAGGGGGAGGCGCTGGGGGGGGGGGGGGGGGGTGTGGTGGGGGGGTGGGGCTGTGGTGGGGGGGGTTAGTCTGTGGCGGCGGGTGAGAAACTTTGCGCGATACATATGCATGAATATCCCCTCCCTCCACCCCCCACCTCCCCAAAGGCATCTATATCTCACCATTAGTTGCTCTCCCAGCGTCTTGCGCAGGCATTGCGGAATATTGACTTCTGGAATAATTTTTGAGGGGCGATCCCGGTCGTGATTTATGATGATGCACATTATCGATCGACTTAAGGAGATATTTAGGTATTCAGAATGAGGAGGGGGGGGAGGAAAAAAAAGGAAAAAGTTATGTTGCTCATTATGCTGATGGCGCCAGGCGCCAGGCCTGGGAGGGGGGGGCGGAGAGAGGATGGGGATGTGGGTGGGAGGTGGTGGCGGGAGTGGTGGTGGTGGAGGCGGTGGTGGATCACTGTACACTTGTAATTAGCACGTCTGTGTTTCGCCAGCCCCCCCTTTCCCCTCCCTTCCCTGTTGCCGCGGCGATAGAGGCGGCGGCTCAGTCCCTTCAGACGTGTCACAAATTGTTACCCACCCACCACCCCTCCTCCCCCTCGACCCCCGCCCCCCCCTCACCTCCCCTCCACCTACCAGAGGTGGGGAACAAGCTCTCATCACCTCATCACCCAAAGGAATAGAGGAGAGACGGCAGCGGCAACATATATTAAAACCGCCACCGCCAACCGCCAGCATGCCGGCTAGCCTCTTCCTGAGTTATTTTACTTTGCGTGGAACCCAGGGGGGGGGAAAGACACCCAAAGAAGCCAATAGAACAATGCCTCTGCTTTTCCGAAGGCGCGGGAGCGAGAGAGGAAAGGGAAAGAAAGAGGAATGCATACAAACAACTGGGGATTTAGAGTGGCTGTTGTGCCGGAGGCGGGAGAAGTGACAGGGCGCCCGAGTGCTTTGGGTGTGTTTATCAGCGGCATCAGCCAGCCTGCCTGCGGAGACGGCCAGCGAATGAAGTAATCTTCCTAATGTGAGATGCGGCACGGCGGAAGACATTTTGGGTCACCATTTCAGCGGAGGAATCCAAGGCGGTACAAACACTCTTTCCACGTGACCCTACTGTGTGTCTAAGCCCTGGAACGCTGGAATTGAGACGCTGATAAACACAAAATAATAACATACCGTATATTTTTATGGTCCGACCACTACATTTTACATTACATGTTTTCCCCCAAAAACAAATCAACATATTTTTGAAAAATATTCAGTCGAGAAAACTTTTTTCTCTCACCCGACAGTTTGGCTTCAAACCAAGGAGGCCATTA
Organism: Coryphaenoides rupestris; assembly: GCA_002895965.2. Lineage (NCBI taxonomy): Eukaryota > Metazoa > Chordata > Actinopteri > Gadiformes > Macrouridae > Coryphaenoides > Coryphaenoides rupestris. Next base: position 1,041,600 of record PIJE02000015.1, read on the forward strand.
CCCATGAGCTCTGCTGATGAGAGGCATACCAGAGCCGTCCGTGGCAGAGCAAAAACGAAAACACACACAACACTCTCTGAAGCTGTTAATGTTTCATCCCATAATTCACAGGGCAGAGGCTTTGCGAGTACGTCTTTGTGGGGAGAGCTTTGGCTGGACATGGTGGAACCAGCATCATTAGTGCCTCTCTCCCTGGGGTAGCATGTGTGGAAATTACTGCCCCAATCAATAAGGAAAGACCAAGTGTTGAAATATTTATCCAGACAGGGGCTTCATCCATGTGGTGGACTGTCTGAGCACTCTTCCTGCACCTTAAAGGGTTATTCAGAAAGCCATATATGGACGCTAGTACACCTTGAAATCAATGAGGTGCCATTCACTGGCTGAGTGGCTGAGTGCTACAGGACTCCATTAATTCATTGTCCATCTCCGGGGGGTCGAAGCTGCGTAGCCACAGTGTAAGGAACTCCCCCACCAACCAGCCCACCCTACTCCGAGTACGGAGTCTCGCTATCCCAACATGTAGCTGAGTTGAGTTATTTATAATGGCCGGGGATGTAGGTATCAATTTGTTTAAAATCCGTTATACGCACATTTCTTTACACAGCTTTTGTAGACACTACAGTTTCACATTGCGTCCGAGGACACATAGTGAGAGATTTATGGTGAGATATTGGTGGAAGACATTGGTCTACGACATTGGGTGGAGACATTGGTGGAAGACATTGGTTTGAGACTATTAATGGAAGACATAGATGTGTGGAGCCACTCGGTGAAGAGCATTGGTTTAGATGACATTTAATGAAGCGCAATGGTGGAGCCATTGGTGAAGACATTGGTTTCGAGATTGCATTTGACATTCATAAAAGGCAACAAACATATACTCATGATGTTATAGTCTCTTTTTTCCCAGCACAAACACATGTGAACTCTTGGCTTGTTATCTCACTTTATTTTCCCATGGAGCATATTTACAGTTTATTTATATACTGTATATATTTACAGTGACAGTTGACATATGTCATTCAGGGGAAGGTAGTTATTCTGGATCCAGCAGTCTGACGATGTTATAGCAGAACTTCTCAGGGGACCCTACACAGAGCCTGGGCTGGAAACCAACAATGCAAGGGGACCTCCTGAGCTACTGCCGTCCAGAGACATGATTGTTTGAAACCAAAACGAAGAGAAAGAGAAAGTGAAATGGCCCGTTCACCCAGATTTGAGCTTCTCTGCCATGTGTTAGACTACCCAGAGGTAGACTAAGCATACAGGGATTGATCCCAGTACCTTTACACTGGGAGTCAAGCGCCATGTCCTGCCCTAATGGGAGTGCGGTAATTGTATTCCGTAAACATAGTTTTATGCGGTATATTTTATACACCTCGGTACCTCGCACCTGAATGGCAATAATTATCTTTAATGATGGGCTCACGTCTTTATTTATATTGCACCAAAGATGCGGCGATACATGTTTTGTGTTCCCCATATACCAGAGTGCCACTGGACACAACTTATACTCTGCGCTGGTATCTTATATAAAGTCACAGGAAATTTATAGCGGCAATAAAACCCTAAAGAATGAGTTTTCTATACAGCAGGGGGCGGTGGGTGTGTGGGGGGGGGGTGTTGTAATAATATGCAGCAATAGCACAAATAATGTTGTAAATCCTTCCCCGCCGATGACGGTATGATCACGTTTGATGGTGGTGGAGGGGTGGGTGGTGGGTGGAGGGGTGTGTGTGTGTGTGTGTGTGTGTGTGTGTGTGTGTGTTTGGGTGGGGGGGAGGTCGGCGGCACCCACCCTTGACTCACATAAATCTCTCATTTTGACACCGGTGTTAACAAGCAACAAGGGACTCTTCCAAATTGCTGATGACAACCCTGGAGTGCCGTGTGCAAATATCACCCTGCCGGTGACAAGTGATCAGAAGACTCCGTCCGTAATCATGTGTTGCTACTCCTCATTAACGGAAAGGTCTTCATTAGCCACGCGTCCCGGACAACAATGTTGTTAATTATCATTATCAGCGTTTCTAATCTGCCATTTGTTTCACTTGTTGCCTTACATTTGCCGGGGTTCTGTTTGGGTGCCGGGTGGGGCGGCGTGTTCGGGGTTTGCATCGAGGCTTTTATCAAGGTTTCATCGAGGCCCGGGTAAAATAAAAAAAAAAATAAAATAAAAAAAAACAAGCACCAAAGGCGGTCCCCGTATGCGTGCGCGGCCCTCGTCCCGGGCCCCGCCAGAACTCACGCACACGCACACACACACACGCGTGACGCACACACTCACCCACACACATGCGCGCACATCTGAAAGCAGAAGCTGGAGATGAGATGTGCATGTGGAAGAGATTGTGGAGCGTGACGTCCCCCTTATTACAGCTCCGTGTCCTCAGAGAAGCCATGTTAACAAGAGCGTGAATGGAGGGAGAAAATCAAAAAAGGAGGAGAAGGAGGAGGAGAAGAAGGAGAAGGAGAAGGAGAAGGAGAGGGTATTTCTGTGGGAAGCCGGAAGGACGTGGCATGCAGCATTCATGGACCAGAGATGGCATCTGCTATCAATTCTGTCCAGGCCGGCCCGTTGGATCTGGACCTCCAGGAATGGATCTGGGTTCTATCAGCCTGTGGCGCACATGCAAGCCTGTGGAGCTTTTGTATGTGTGTGTGCATGCATGTGCAGTGTGCACGTGTCCATGTGTGGATGCATTGTTTTATTTGTGCACCAGTGTTTTTTTTTTTTTCAGTGAATGCATGTGTGTGTGTGTGTGTGTGTGTGGCATCATGTATCAATGTTTTATTTGCGTCCATTTTGTTTGTATATGTCTGTGTATTTATTAGTTGTGTGGTCGCCCATGCGCGTTTGTAAGTAGCCTCAGAGATGTAATGTTTTATTTGCATATATTTTATTTATGACTGTGCATCGGTGTATTCATTGTTATGTGTTTTGGCTGCCCGTGTGTGTGTGTGTGTGTGTGTGTGTGTGTGTGTGTGTGTGTGTGTGTGTGTGTGTGTGTGTGTGTGTGTGTGTGTATGCTGGCTGTGTGTCTGGCGTGTATAGGGCCGGTGTGTGATGCACTCGTGTGTGTTACCGATCACTCGTTATGATGGGAGAGTTGAACACAGTCCTTGTTTCTCACAAAGACGCGTGAGTATTTTCTACTCTGCTATAATCCGACGTCCGCCATGTAAATGCAACATAAAACGTTGCTAAATAATTGGTGTACAAGGTGGTGTATTGTAAAAGGTTTACGGTATACGTTGATTGTAATCAACATATATCCACCATCTAAAAGCAGGGTACTTTCTTTGGTTCCGGCGACTCCCTTGAATATTCCCTCGGTGGATTTGATATTCATCTATTTGTTGTTGTTTTGTGCACGACAACAAGCGAGCTGCGGCAGAGAAAATGAATGTTTTCTTGTAAGCTGAGACACAGTCTCATCGACTGATAAACAATATGCCAGAGGCCTTGAGTCTGAGACAGAACAGGTTGATGCTATTCTTTCTGAGAAGAACTTAGAACAAAAGGCCACTCTGTCGAAGTCTCTTAGTCTCTGGTACACAGCGAGGAGGCTGCCTGCTTACCTGGGAGTTTGCTGCTTCAATGTGAAAGAAAAACAAAGACTTACATTTCTGCTCTATAAATCTGATAAGATAATGCCTAAGTGGCAGTTCCCTCCATATACACACACACACACACACACACACACAGATCTCAACACATACACACACCACACACACACACACAAACATAACACACACACACACACACACCACACACACACAAACATAACACACACACGCACACACGCACATCTCAACACATACACACACACTTCTGAAGTACAGATGCTGAACACACCTCCCCAATGCCCAGCACTGTGACAAATAGCAACAACTTGCATATTTGTTTCTAGCCGAGCACACATTCTCATTCTGATCCTGAAAACACCTTTTGTTTGCCTTCGACTCTTGTTAGAGTAAATGAACCCTGACAATGAATGCACGTGCTACATGTACAAGCTCCTTATTCTATCCAGACAATCCACATAACTTCCATACATACAACATACCAACACCGGCGTACATAAAGAGACAGAGTAACATGCAACTCGTAAAGCTTACGCCCAATACTAAATGTTAATAAATTGATTTAAAATTGTTTCCAGGGTGTGAGCCTTGCCAGCCTGGAGTGATTTAATTTTGAGTTTGTGCAAAAACCGAGTCTCTGGTGAGCACTGGGATTCTTCATTTGAATGTTCATTACCGGTTCGTTAGCAGCGTTTGCCGTGGTAGACATCAGCATTTGGTTCACACCAGGGCTGCTTCTGACGCCAGCTATCATTTGGTCTCGTTCTGTGCTAAATGTTTTGTATGCTAATATTAAAGGTGCTATATCTAACAAATGTACTGTACTGAATAGGAAAATGAGCACGATGTCTCATTAGAGATTAAGGAAACATGTAAATTGGAAATACTGGCTTCATCGACAACAATTCTACCGCCAGCATGTTCTCCCGCGAAGCGTCCATGAAGAGGTCCGGAACATCTGTCTGTTTTGGTCTGTGTGATTCACTATTCTCTGGCTTGACTCCGCCCACTGCCCATTTTGACACCCCGGGTTGCCAGATATGAAACAAATTGGCAGACAGACACAGTGTGCTGCAGCCATGGAAGCAAGCAAATTAACTGGATGAACTGAGATTGTAATAGATTCTTAATAGCCAACCTAAAAAGCTTCGCCCTTCTCTTTGAGTCTGGGGAAGAGGGGCGGGACGGAGACAACTCTCCTCAATGTTGTCCATTTGGACTGCAGTACCCCTTGCAGACACTTGGTGTCATTGTATGGTGTCATTAGACGTAGCACCTTTAAAGCACAAACAAAAGAAGGACAATGAATGGCATTCAACCAAGTTTTTCAAACATACTCTCATCACTTTGAATTATTATAACTTGAGTACGATTTATAATGTGTTCATCTTATTATTTCCTTTTGTACCTGCATGGCTCAAACACACACATAAACACACAAACACGCACGCAAACACCTACACAACCGAATCTCAATCAGACTTCATCAGCAAGGCAACAGTGCGTTCAATCTCTTGTTTGCTTTTGTCACACACACACAACTCTTTGGTTTGTCACACAACTCTCCCAAGGTCAATTAGTCACTGTGTGTATGTGCAGCTTGAGAGAACAAACACGGGCTCTTGAGTGGCATTTATATACTGTATGGAAATGTATGGTTAACCTTGCTCCTCCTGCTGTGCTAAACTGCTCACCTGTTGTGTTCTTAACACCCCACACAACACAATGGAACAATGCAGAGAGGCTGATTCCGGCCTAGTAAATGAACCACAGATGTCAAAGAGTAAGTAAGGAAGTGCATGTACTGTATATACAAACACATGCACACACATGTGCATGTGTTTGTATATACAGCGCGCGCATACATACACACACCTACTCATACACACACACAAACATGCACAAATATGATTTCCCATCTTTGCACACACACACAAACACACACACACACACACACATACGCACATGCACAAACATGCACACACACTCTCAGCCATGAAGTTAAAAATAGAGAGCAGAAGGTTAAATGTTTTCAATAGGTGGGGGAAAATGTTTTGCTCTAAACTTAGGAAACTTATGTAGGAAACATAAGAAACAATATTTGTACATTTCAAAACAGCTGTAATTACAGCCACTAATGTGTTTCTCACAACACCATCATACTGTGAGGTATTTATTCATACCAGGTGGAATGCATTATAGAAGGTTAACATGCGCCACTGAGTACGTCTGCAGAATCTCCATGGAACAGATGCGTAATGTACAGAAAAATAACACCATACACTCGCATGGCAGTAAATGTGATTATGCTACAGTTTCACTTGCGGCTCTTATCTAAATGTCTTTTTTTTTAATTTGTTACAGGGATGTTGATCTGACCCATATGAAGTGGGGGGGGGGGGGGGTTTCTCTACAAAGGGCTAGATGTAATCTGGAGATTCTGGTCTCGCTGTATTGTCTGTCTGTTGTAGACATCCACCTCACATGTCAATCACCCAGAGCCCGGCGTTTTATCTCTCGCCCGGTCTCTGCCTTCCCTTTGAAGGTTCGGGGAGGGGGGGGCAATGTTCCAGCTCTGTAATTACTTTTAACCATCATTTCATATTGTTTTTCGCCGGAGCTTTTCAAGCCCTGGTTCCGGAAAACAAAGCGCATTCACAGTCAGCGGTCTGTGGAGTGGAAGTGCACGGCCCCGACAATACATACCAGACAATTCTGCCTTTCTCTCTCTCTCTCTCTCTCTCTCTCTCTCTCTCTCTCTCTCTCTCTCTCTCTCTCTCTCTCTCTCTCTCTCTCTCTCTCCTCTCCCTTTCAATATATCTGCTCAGCCCGTCTCTTCTCTCTCTCTCTCTCTGCGAGCGTGTGTTGTTCTGCGCTCTGTTCGGCAGATGCCCACACAGGGATAGGAAAAAGCCATTGTATCTAATTGCAATGCCCGGGATTTTGATTACATTCTTGCCTTGAAAGCACAACACTGTAAAAAGAACAATTGCTCCGAGAGCACCGAGCAGTGGGGGGTGCAATTCCGGTCCCTTCTTAATGAGAGCACATATCAAAACGTAAAAGGGAGGAATTTATGCTTTAATTCCGTTTTCTGAGCCCACACAATGCAACCGGACCCTTAATATATTGGTTTATTAAAAGGTGAAAGCCAACTGCTGCTTCTCCTTGGCTTTTCTCAAGGTTTTTTCCGTATTTTCTCACAAATTATTAGTCTGGACACGGACCCCCCCCCCCCCCCCCCGACCGCCTCCACCGCCACCACCCGCCCCTCCCCCCCCTCAGGGATCGAGTGATGTAATGGATTAATAAGGCGACCATAATGCTCCTTAGTGGTGCTCTGTCCGCGGGACATACTTCTCAAATAAAAATGGAATCAGAGCAAAAGGGAAAAGCTTATAAAAATTCAGCAGATGTCACACAGAGGGGCCCACAGCGTTGCACTCTGAGGCAGCTCAATCCTACTTGTTTAACTTGTTGTCAAACTGACCTATTGCCAAGTCCCTCAAACGTCCACTTCTGCGGTCTTGTGACAAATGGAAATTGACTACCAGCTTTCCGCAGTCAAACAATCCTGGCTCACGTATTGTTTTCACGTTGGATTCACCCAGACCGCAAATACAATTACATTAATTTGCTCAAATGAAATTAAATGAAGGGGTATACAACGGCTTTATTCTGGCAGTGTCAATTTAATTCTGACTTCAATTTATACTGACATGGATTTTTGGCAGACAGAGATGGGTAGATTTTTGTTATTTGAAGGAGCAAAAAAAGAAAAGAGTCGTATTGATTTTTCTCCTTTTTTGTACTTCAACTGCCTTCTTACCGGGTGAATGTACAACAAAGGGTGAGCGTATTTTGATAGGAACCATTCCCTTAACCCCGCCTGGCATCCTGGACAACAGCACCAAGGTCATTGTATACATTAGACTCAGGATAGCTTCAACACACATTGTAGATTTCACGGTGCATTCTCAGTTATTATTATTATTTACCCAATACTTACCATTTTGTGAGCATTTTACAGGAGGAGAGAGAGCCCCGCTAGAAGGTTAACTTCTCCTTCGCCACATTACCTCTTCGATCTCAATCCAGCAGTTTAGAGTACGGTTGACCTCGCTCCACTGTGCCACGTGAAGCGAAACCCGGCCGGCTCTCCTGCAGAGACCCCGAGAGGGATAAGGCAAGACAAACAATATTAGGATGGAACAAAATATATGCACATAAGAAAAAGAAAGAACGCATAAAGGTACAGATGAACGTACAAGAAATGGAGGGAACATGGCCTGCGAGTAAGAAAGGAGGATGAAGCTGTCTCAATAGACGTAGGTACCACCACCACCACCACAAGGGATCCAAATTCATTTGGCAGCACCTTGACTCAAATAAAAAACTGAAGCCTTGTGGTATTCTTATCAACGGTTGCATCGATGGGTTTTCTGAGGAAAATTATTTGGCTGACTGCCTACACAACCAGTCGTGATCCCCCACTGATAAGAGGCTATATATTATATACAAGTGGTACCGGGCTGTCTGGGTGACTGTCCAAGAGTTGTGAGACCCCCCCCCCCCCCCCCCCGCCCCCATATCAAGCTGTGAATGTACACACACATTGAAGAGATGTGATTGGTGAATCCCTGGTAAGCACTGCTTTGTGAGTTGAAGGAGGACTTTGCCAATGTTCAGCAGGGTAGTGTGTGTAAGTGAACAATCTTTAGCTGTCCACCCAAATCTCCCTGCTCGTTTGCCAGCCAAAACGGACAGCAGTAGAGTCTGCAAAAGTCGTCATCCAGCAGACTTTTTGCTGGAGAGATCTGAGTGCAGGCAATATGGAGGCCAGTGAAACATTGTTCCTTTGCATATGCTACCCACATTGCAATGACATAAAGCCAGTGGAAAATCAGCCTCCTTGTGTGCTTGTTCTTAAAGGATTTTCTATATTTTTCTTCTTGTCAACAAATCTCATGTTTGGATCCAAACCAACAATGGAGTTTCTAAACAGTTTCTAAACAAACTATCGTGACTCTTCATAATGAAGGAACATGTCGCCCAGTGCAGCCGTGTGACTCTGACATGTTTTTAATAGTTTTTGGCGAACAACAGAGGACAAAATACTTGCAAGTAGATCAGTTCCATTGTTGGTTTGGATCCAAACATGACTTTCATTGACAAGAACAAATATATAGAAAATCGCCAGAATTATGTGGCACGAACGAGTGATTCAAGATAACTGACTTATCTAGAATTTCTTCTGAGGTAACAAACAAACAAACAAACAAACAAACAAACAAACAAACAAACTGTGCTGAGTTCGGAGCTGTCGTACGAGTCGTGAGCGGAGAGGCTGACTTCTTCTGCACACCTGAAATCGTAACTCGTCGTAATCCGGAGGAATTTGGAGTTTACAGTCGACGCAGAGAACAACACAAATAAAATGTTATATAGCGAAAACAAACTTCATGCAAAATAAAGTATCCTGGCTGGCGGCTACTGATGTGCTGATGTTTATGTCATAGACTCTGTCTCTGCAGCACCGTGTTGAGCTGCAGGCCCTCAGTGTAACCTCACCTACTGTAGGATTATAATAGTCTCTCCTCTCATATCGCCGTGACTCCTCACATGAACTCCTTGTGTTAGTCATGGTGGAGCACTTTGCTTTTCTCGCTTTGGAAAGACATCATTTACCGTCTTTACATACTTCATGTCAAAGCGATGCCTCTTCAGTGGTGCAAGAAGTATTCAGAACCTTTACTTAAGGGTGACGGTTGGCATCGTAACCGCACACACATCACACACACTCACACACACACACACACACACACACACACACACACACACACACACACACAGTCGTCCCTGACATGAAGGAAAAGTACTAATATAGAAATGCGGGGGAAAAAAAGGTCATGCATGAAAAACTTGACTACTTGAGTAACCATACATAAGTATCAGTATCAGCTTGATGTAGTAAAGTATAAAAGGTAAAAGTGCCTCTGATGTATTATTATATATACGGTGTATGAACTTATTAGATGTCACAGATACTGAAGCATCTGTGTGTACGCAGCCTGCTGCTGTTTGTAGCTGCTGGAGGTGTGGAGCTATATGTACACAACATCAATATAAATATAAATACTGTCATGTGTTTTTATCAACATTACTAGGTATTGATTAAATAAACTATTTTGTCATTCTTTTGTTTCGATTTCTATAACAACATTAATGCTGTACACAAGCATTTAGAAATAACGAATAATGACAAAAACGATCCAACTGAAGTACTACTACTACTTATTTACATTAGTATATACACCATTAATATTTATTGGTTTGATCGTTTTGGGTTTGGGTTTATCGTGCACATTTTCAGAGAGGCTCCCATTAGACTGTCATTTACTCCTCCTCGATACGTTCTCAAAACTTATTGAAAAACCTTCCATAAATTATTTCTGTAACGTTATGAATTCAGCTCTCCTCGTCTCACTCCTTCCCGACACGTGGCAATGATCCTGAAGTACTTCCCCCCCCAACCCCCGTGGGCTTTGACCGGAAGTACTCTTTTCTACTCAGAATATTTCTCAGAAGAACGCAAAAGTTTCAGAGTAGAACGCTAAAGTATTTGTCTTTTCTTCTTCTCCCTCATGTCCCCTTAGGGGCTCCACATAGCTCCGCTCTCTCCTCAATGAAAAAAGAGGCTCTTAACGGCTGCTTCTCTTCAAACACATTTTCTATTGTCAAACAGTCACTATTTTGGGAATGGAAAATTACAAAAAATATGAGTGAAAGGCGCTCCATTCAACCTCCCAACCATACCTAAGACCTGCTCGTGCAACCTCACCTGAAATGTACGGGGGGGCGGGGGGGGGGGTTCAGTACATTGGCGGACTGTGAGCGAGTTTCGTTTCTGATCTTTTCATGTGAAGCCGCAAGTACGCAGCAAGTAGAGTACTGCATCAGGCCGGAGTAGTAGTAGTAGTAGTAGTAGTAGTAGTAGTAGTAGTAGTAGTAGTAGTAGTATACCATGGTCATAAGGTTAGAGCTTGATGCAATGTAATACACTTTACCTGGACTAATGGCCAACACGGGTAACTGCTATTTATGATTTATATTTATGATCATACTTATGATGATTATTATGTTTATTTTATGCATTATCATTATCGTAATAATTATAATTACTACTACTACAGCACTACATGGCAGCACTAGAAAATGTCATAATGGGCTTAAGTATTTCTAGTAATTACAGGTACTTGTCTGGCAAAATAATACTAACCCTTTTAATTAACACACTGCCTCCAAACTCGCCCAAATTTTTTTTTAATTGTGTTCTCTCGATCTCTCTCTCTCTCTCTCTCTTCTCTCTCTCTCTCTAGCCCTCTATTTTCATTCACACCAACACCACCACCACCACCACCACCAACACCACCCTCCACCTCCTCCACCAGCACCACCTCCACCACCACCACCACCACCACCCACAAAAACAAAAATAACCCAGCCAACCCGTAAACAGCGAGTGGGTCGCGGGTCGTAGCTAAGTGAAGTCGTGCGTCTCTACCTGGCTTGTGCCGCTAGCCTGCAGTCAACAAGCTGGCACGACAACGCACACACACACACACACACACACACACATCGTCCTCGCCGCCGTCATCGCCGTCGCCGTCCTCGTCTTGATTAATGAACAGGAAGTCAGATCTCATGCAGATTAGCCGGCAGAGGCACGCCGTCCTCTCCTGGAATATTAATGTGGCGACGGAGAGGCGTTTCTGACACACTCCTACCGCCGCCGCTTCTGAAAAACAACCCCCCCCCCCCTCCCCCGGCCGCACCCACCCCACACACACACACACACACACACACACACACACACACACACACACACACACACACACACACTGCTCAATTATGCTTCCGGGGGTGGTATAACCGGAGAAGGTCAGAGTTGGTATAAAGTTGTCTGGCAGCTGAATTCAAGTGTGTTAATGGACTAACAAGTTGAAGTGTGTGTGTGTGTGTGTGTGTGTGTGTGTGATGTGTGTGTGTGTGCGTGTGAGTGCGTATGTGTGTGTGTGTGTGTGTTGTGATTTCCTCACTGTGTTTCCTTCTCGTTACTGCCCTATATGTTGCTGCTGAAGTGGAATTTAACTTGACGAGGGTCATTTCCACACCTACCCCCGGACATGTGGACGCACCCCAGACAGTTTTTTAGACACAATCTGTTGTTACAACACGATTTCATTGTGTTGTGTGCAATGATATGCATCCTCAAGGTCAACACTTTAACTGCCTGTGTCTGATGCCTCCTGCATTCGTAACGGAAAGCGACAAAACAGAGTAAACGTGCCAATAAAATACAAATCGAAAAAGGCAGGGAGACACATCATCAGGAAGGATAGTATCAATCATGAGGCGGCTAGGGACGTGTGTTTTATTAATACTCTAATGTGGAGTTATTGATGTTGAGGGGTTCTTATCGGATGAAGGGTTTATCAAATAGCTAAATATCGAAGCAAGCAAACCTAAAAATCTGTCCTGGGGTGCAACACAAAAGTACCACCCCCCCCCCCCCCCCCCCCCCCCCCCCCCCCAAAAAAAAAAATCCCCCTTTAAAGTGATGGATAGCTTGTGTGATTCTTTTTATGGTTACACAGGTGTTTGGGGTTTTGGTTGCAATAGTGCAATATATTTCAACCGCAAAAAAATCAATCACGTTTAATCACTGCTAAATTCAATTTGTGACTTTTTGTAACTACATCTAACATTAATTAAGAAGCAACATCCATGAATGGAATTGAATGGAATGGTGATAACAACATAATTAATAAAAAATAAGTTTATTGGTCTCGCAGCGCTTAAAAGTATGTCTTTTCTTTTTGAGTCATTTCTGCAAGTTTGTTTGTGTCCGTTGTTCATTTTACTTTGGAGTTTACTTTGGAGTCCTTCATTAAAAATCTGCCACGAGATACAACAAAGTAAAAAAAATCCTCTTCCTCTCAGCATCTGCAGCTGTTCCTCCTCCCTCACATGTTGCTCACGCGTCTCGGAGCCAAACCAAGAGGCCTCTTGTTCTCCGAGAAGAAACTAGACCAAAGTAAGTATCTCACGGTTACTTAAGCGTCAGCCAAACATGTTTTCATAAAATCAAAAAACTGCCACAACTTAGCTCATTGAGCATTGACAAGGAAAACTAATACACTCCTTAATCCTCTTGCCTCATCGCGTGCGTATCTTGTGAGATCTTGTATTTGGATGTTTACGTTATTCCCGGTATTCTTCACCTGGTCTCTCCTGCGCTGCTCAGATGAGGTGGAATCCGATCGCTACGTGACGACGCACACGTCCACTCAACGGACGCTAATTGGCGCAGCTGTTAGCAGTCGCCAAGCGTCCAAGACCTGCAGCCTCAGAGCTCGTTGATCTGCAACAGTACACAGGAACCAAGAATTGCGCGCGCATTGATTCATGATGCTATCATCGTGACCGCAGTGATGACGCAAGATTAAGAATTAAGAAACACAGCAACACAGACGACGATGACAACAACAACAACAAAACAATCAACAACAACAACAATATCAACAACAACATCCACAACAACCACAACAGCAACTATAACAACAACCACTACAACAACCACTACAACAACAACAACCACTACAACAACCACTACAATAAAACAACCACAACAACAATAACAACCACAACAACAACAACCACTACAAACAACAACAACAACAACAACCACTAAAACAATGGCAACACCATCAGTGTGTATTCAACCCTAATATCAGGAAAACGCGTCTACATAAAATACAAAAGTCTTATCAGGTTCTCTCTCTATTTTTTGCTCTCTCCCTCTCTCTGTGTGTCTCTCGCTCTCTCTGTCTCTCTCTCTCTCTCTCTCTCTCTCTCTCTCTCTCTCTCTCTCTCTCTCTCTCTCTCTCTCTCTCTCTCTCTCTCCTGTCAGTGATCCATAGGAGGTGTGCGTGGGGAGGAGCGGTGCAGGCAGCTCGGGGGCAGAGAGAGGTAGAGCCTGTCTAGATAGGAGAGAGAGAGAGGGAGAGTGGGGAGGGGTCAGAGGAGGAAGCTTAAGAGCTCAGTCCATCTCCTGTCAACGGATGCCTGCCTGCTGAACCCCCCCCCCCCCCCCCATCCCCCCTCAACACAGCTTTAAAGGTATTACAAGGTCACTGACGTATATGACAGCCACCCAGGGACCCCGCACCGAACCCCTGGAATGCAGATATAGCTGGCTGAGGGGGTGGGTGGTGTGGGGGGATGTGAGCGGAGGGGGTGCGTCAACGGTGTCATTATTGTGACCGTCAAGCTATCCCGGTGTGATTGTGGATTTCTGACTCACCATTTATTTGGGGTGCGTGGCACTGAATGAGTTCACGAGTTACACCGATCATAACCCGTTTAGTTTAAGGTGTTTACACGACAGATCGGATGATGAGCAGCTTATCTGACGGTAAGTGTACCTGTGGTAGGCTTTGGGAATACGTTGAGCTGTTTAACTTGACCGGAAGTGTTTCTATGACATTTGAAATGCATCCAATTGCAGCTAATTGCCTTCGCCGGATTCCGACTGGCTTATTAGTGTGTGTGTGTGTGTGTGTGTGTGTGTGTGTGTGCCTCCCCGCACGACCCCCAGAGTCAACAAGTGCAAAGATCAGACTCCCACGGTGTGCTTGTACAGGTATATGGGGTATATATATATATATTTATATATATAGATATATAGGCATGGCCTTTTTCTTTTTGTCAAAATCTGTCGACGGCTTTCGATTTAGCAGCCCTGCGAGGATGAAAGAGAGCCGAACTGGAAATCAATACCTCATTCAGCACCGCGTAAAACACCTGACCTGATTCAGGGCCCTGGGTTTTTGTTGTTGTTGTTGTTGTTGTTGTTTTGATTTTGAGTATTTTTTTTTTGAGGGCCACTTGGAAATAAATTGTGACACATTAAACATAAGTCTCCTTTGTGGTTGAGGTGGCTCCTGAGTGGAGGGTGGGGTGGGGGGTGTGTGTAGTGTTAATGGAAGCAAGTAGGTAAGGGAAGCCTGCATTCTGAGTTAAACTTTCTCTGCGGGGGGGGGGGGGGGGGGCTGCATTGTGTGGGAGACCGAGGAAGACGCCGGGCTTGGCTCAGCTGTCTGGATAATACAATCATCAAACACTTTTTTTTTTTCTCTCCCTCCAAAAGATTGGAACACACACCATGTCTGGTGTGATTGTCTTTGTCTGCTTTGACAGAATGTTGGCGAAACTAACACTTACAAGACTAACAAGCATGATTCCCTAACCACACACACATGCAGCGCGTGTGTGTGTGTGTGTACATGTGTGTGTGCTTGTCAGTGTGTGCTTGTTGACGTACTAATGTGTGTGTGTGTGTGTGTGTGTGTGTGTGTGTGTGTGTATTTGAGCGTGTCTATGAGTGAAATCTCTGTACGGCTGGATTATTTCACAAATACACCTTACTTTGTCTTCCGTTGTGTATGTGTCTGTGTTTATTGTTCTCTTTCTCTCACATGTACATACACACACACACACTTATCCTCCCAGGCTACGCGTACATGTAAAAAAACCATGTGAGTACGAGTACAAGCTCGACACCTTCGGCTATTGGTTTAGCTTGTCTTGCAGGTACACCGCGCAGCGCCGCGGTGAGCACATTAGGGCGAGGCGGGCTGATGAATCACCACGCGGTGACTCAGGCTTGGCTGTTGCCGCCCCGAGCGCAGGATATGAACACCGCTAATGTGCCGGAGTAGAAATTAAACGTCCCCGGCCTGGGTGTTGCTGCTGCTGCTGCTTGTACCCCAGCTACACGGGGAATGAGAGCAGCAAAGCATCATGGGTAATGAATTGCGCATTAGTTACGAGCTAGCCTTGTACTTCTTCTTTCGTTCGCTCTTTCTTTTTTTTTTCTTTTAAACAGAGGTGTCTATGTATTCATTTTAGTTGTTAGGCTAAATAAAAGGGAGGTGAGACGTTAGTAGTGCCACTTAAGTCCACTTGCATTGACAGAGAGAAATAACTCGCTGCGTGTAGTCGAGTGTGTGTGTGTGTGTGTGTGTGTGTGTGTGTGCGCGTGTGCATGCAATTACTCACACAAATGTACATATACACATACAGTACAAGTGTGCGACAAATCTGGCCTTTTATATCATGAATAATGTCTTGTTTTCCACTTTTTTGCTAGTCTGTGTGTCTGCGTGTACATTATGTATGTATGCATGTATGTAGGTGCTTGTTTTTGTGAGTGTGTGTGCCTGTGTGTGTGTGTGTGTGTGTGTGTGTGTGTGTGTGTGTGTGTGTGTGTGTGTGTGTGTGTGTGTGTGTGTGTGTGTGTGTGTGTGTGTGTGTGTGTGTGTGTGTGTGTGCATGCATGCGTGTGTGCCCACATGTGTGTGTTTGTGTCAGTATGTGTGTGTGTGTGTGTGTGTGTGTGTGCATGAGCACACACATGCACGGACGTGCTACATGGCTTCCCCATGGTTCCTCACAGCAGGTGACAAGACGGGCAAACCGTGACAAAATATATACAGTCACAGCATTTACAATGGCAAACACCAGTCACATCTTGTACACTTGAGCTACTAGCTGAGTGCTTCCAATGGCATCCGTCTCCAGCATAACAGGTGGCCGGGGGCTGACCATCTCCGAGTTGTGAATATCAATTTCAAATGTGTCACAAATGAGGATTGGGTTTTACACCCCCTATCTGTTCTAGTCCGGCGTCGGAATGCAAAAATGTTCGCGCCGAGAGGCTGAAACCGCAAATTCAGTTTGGATTTCAATGCGAAAGCGACCCTCTCGGACGAGCTGTTTTGCAATTCTAGGAGGTCGTCAAAAATAATGCTCGCAGCTCTGGAAAATCTCTGCCTTCACCTCTCCGGCTGTAAGGTGTGATACATTATGGCCGGAGCTCTGCACTTCACTAGACAGCGGGGCTGAACGATAAGCAATGCCCTCCCCCAGGAGAGAGAGAGAAAGGGGGGAGGGGGGGGAGGAGTCTCCTCCGGAAAAAAAAAAAAAAAGTTGCCATAAACGTTGACTTGATTTATGCAGAAATGCACACCTGCTCGTTCCTAATGGCTGCTTAGTGAGTCGGGTTAAAAGCTGTGAACGAGGTGGCCCTGGACGGAGCGGGGTGGAAATTCATGGTAAACTTTATATCAGTGTGGCAGTTATATAAAGGCTGTGTATCCTGCGGTCCTGCCAAGAGGAGTTACACTTTTCCATATGTTTTGGTGTCTTTCGCTCTCCCTCCCTCCCTCCCTCCCTCCCTCCCTCCCTGCTCCAGAATATAGAGCTTTGTCCCTGAGAACAGAGGGACCAGTCTCCTGCTCTGTTTCAGACATGAATCCAATCTGGAGGAGAGAAAAGCGCTTTCAGGGGTTAACTCACATGGTTTTACCTATTTTCTTATGTTATTTTATAAGATAAAATGTAGAGACCAAATTAATTCCTGTATATCCTGTATATACAGTATATCTATTTTTTTATTCTACTAGGACTGTACATTTGTAAATCTGTTAGTTTATTTGTATTATTCTGTTTATTTCTCTATTGTTTTATTGTATTGCTATGCAACCTGGCACAAGAATTTCCTTCGGGATTAATAAAGTTCTATCTTATCTTATCTTATATATATAAAACCAAAATATCTACAGTATATATTTTTGTTTGAAAAAACATTAACTTTGGAAAAGCTATATTTTTTAAAGAACACTCCAGTGGTCCTTGTTGCTTCATGTGTACATGTGCCAGATATAGTACATTTGACAAAGACGTAACACAGAGATTTGTGTCAAAAAGTCACTGATTGTAAGACAAAAAATATATATATATATACAGTATATATATATATATATATACTGTGTATATATATACTTGTATATCCACATCGATGGTTTACTGAAAGTTCTGCTCTGGGGTAATTTCTGAAAAATCTGTCCATCCACTATGTGCTTCAGTAGTGCAAGAAACAGCTGCCAGGGAGAGTGTCTAACATGAATCTAAGTTTTATAGAGTCAGGAAATGGGGCTTTCACAGACCCAATCATCTCATGGTTCCCACATCTTCACTCATGTGTGTGCTAAAGTGTGTGTGTGTGTGTGTGTGTGTTGTGTGTGTTTGAGCGAGAGAGCGAGAGAGAGAGAGAGAGAGAGAGAGAGAGAGAGAGAGAGAGAGAGAGAGACATTTTGAGTGTGTCTGTGAGTGAGAAGAATTCAATGTGTTTGCGTGTCCGTCTGCGTCTGTCTGTGTCTGAGCCTACACGAGTGTGTGTGTGTGTGTGTGTGTGTGTGTGTGTGTGTGTGTGTGTGTGTGTGTGTGTGTGTGTGTGTGTGTGTGTGTGAGAGAGAGAGAGATAAATTGTGTGCATGTGTGTGTGTGTATGTGAGAGAGAAAGAGAGAGAGAAAGAGAGAAATTGTGTGCGTGTATGTACAGTATGTGTGTCTGTGTGTCTGTGTGTGAGACAAATTCTGTGGAGGTGTGTGTGTGTCTGTGTATGCGTCTGTCTGCCTGTGTGTGTGTGTGTGTGTGTGTGTGTGTGTGTGTGTGTGTGTGTGTGTGTGTGTGTGTGCAACTGTCTTTGTGCTGTTCTGTGTAGTGTTACCTTCTCCGGAGACCGGGCTGACATTTGGTCGGTTGCCTCCGTATTAAAAGACAGGAGCACGGGGAACGCAGGCTAAAGATAGGGACCGCAAGCAGAGCCCGCAAAATACAAAGCATGTGTGATTTTGATGTGATTTTGATGAAACTTTATTTGATAAGACCCGTACCCGGCCCTGGAAGCATCAGGCACTGTGTATATCTGAGCAAACAAATAAAGGAATATACTGAGCATTGTATTCATCTGTTTTGAATAACGCCATATGTTGTGTTCTGTTATGGTTTCAATCCACTTAATGGAGGGACACTGGAATGAAACGTGAAAGATAAGTTTAATTTAAATGTAAATGAAATGTAAAGGTATGCATTCAACAATTGACACGCACAACAGCATATTAAATCATATATTATCACGTGAAAGTACTTTTATTTTATGTATTCTTTATTTGTACTTAAGGGTAAACTTGAGGGTAGGTGGTGCGTTTCATGTCGCACACGTCGACTTTTAGTCGTTCCTTTATCTCAAATGTTCTTCAAAATTGTAAAAGAAATCCCTGGAAATCCTAAATTAAGTGAAAATGGTACAAACAAAAAAATTGTTGGTCGACTCGCTATGAGGATAATTTTATTTAACTAACCATTAATCATATTGTACACGCTAAGATTAATTAGATTAGTTGTAATAATAATCAACGGGATGTCTTACAACTTTTAATTCGGCTGACACACACACACACACACACAACCCCCAGCACAGCACACACACACACACACACACACTCATGCTGCGCACACACATGCTGCGCAAACACAAAAAGCAAACACACGCCTCAGATCCTCATTGTCCGCTCTCTGTGAACAACCGTTCTGTGAAGTTGTTTTCAAAGTCACTTTTGGACACTTTTTTTCTTTCCTCTCCCCCCCCCCCCCCCCCCCCATGTCTCCGAGCCAGAAAGCCTGCATTAAAGCAGCATCCACACAACACACACGCCGTCCGTATTATCACCGGCCCTCCGCCGTGCCCCAGGCCTCCGGCGTTGCCCTCTACCACGCCGCCGTGAAGTTCATCCGCTTTCAGACGCACTTCATAATCACCGCTGTGTACGGCGAGCGGCGTCGCGTGTGCAGATGTCACCGCAGATATACACCCCCGCCCTCCCCCTCATCCACCCACCACCAACCCACCTCCACCCACCCACCTCCACCCACCCACCTCCACCCACCCACCACCCACCACCCACCCACCACCCACCACACCACACACGGGGAGACCATATACACACAGAGAGTAGAACATGCCAAGACCCCGTGACATCGTCTGTCAGGATGCATGGCCAACGCCAAGTCCTTGTGTGTGTGCGTGTGTGTGTCCATGTGCGTGTGTGTCTGTGTGTGTGTGTGTGTGTGTGTGTGTGTGTGTGTGCGTGTGAGGCTGCCGCCGCCGCCGCCGCCGCAGAGTTTCTTTCCCAGTGCCGGTCGGCTTTCACCAAAACGCCTCCCAGGAAGGAAGAAGAGAAGCCACCGGTGAGAACCCCGGCGTGTGTACCTGCCCGCTACCAGTCCACCGTAAATGGCTATTTATCATGGCAGCCTTGGATTTGACAGCCCCCCCCCTAGCCCCCCTGCACCCTCCCACACCCCCTCTCTCTTACATGCCCCCCCCCAAAAAAACTCCTCGCTTTTCTCCCAAAATTCTCCAGCTCTGAGCAGGATAATTTACTACCAAGACCCCCTTTTCTATTCAGGTGGAATCGACAATACAGCTGGAGTGCTGGGCTTTTTCCCCGCCTGGCACATACACCTATCTACATTTACCAAAAAAAAGAAAAAAAAGGAAAAATATAAATATATATATATATATCTTTATAAATATATATATAAAGAAGGACTATTAACGAGAGAGCTGTTAGCTTATCCGCTGCCACTGACAACCAGACATTTTTTCAGGCTGTTAGCTTGGGCCGGGGTGATGGCTTGCTTGTGGTGCGTTACTGGGGCTCCCCCAGTAATGATGGAGGTGGTGGCGCATACACCCCATGCTGCATAGTAAATAGGAAATAATAGTTTCCTATCCGGAAACAAAATGTAGAAAAAAAATAAAAATACAAAATGAAATAAAAAAATTCCTTCATGACAAAGTAATGAGGTGTAAAGTAGTTGTCTATCGGACGTTGTTTTGGTTACCATGCGGCCCCCAAACATTTTCAGCCCCCCAAAAAAGCCCCCCAGAAAACCCCAAAAATAAAAATACAACCACAAATCGTCTATCTATAAACCGTATATATTTATCTATATATATCACAGTAAACAGATCACCCGCGGTGGCTTGTCTCGATCTGTAGTTCTTCTCTGTCTGTAGTTTCTTGCTCCTAACTTTCCTGAATATTTCCACATGCAGGCGGCCTGCTAGAGCTAGATCTCATGATAGGACTTCCGATGCAATCTGAATTCAAATAAAGGGCCAGCCATGCCCCCCCACCCGTTTGTCTGGCCCTGGAGAGAGAGAGAGAGAGATTAGGATAGAGAGAGAGAGACTGAGCGAGGCTCCAGCCGTCCTCCACCTCCTCCCGGTCGTGGACCACGGTGAGTATTTTATTTGCTCCACTATTCCTGCACCTCCCTGGCCGCGCCGGGCTCCTCCTCCTCCTCCGCCAGACTTATTAGAGCGGCTGTGACCTCATTATTCTGTGCGGACCCAGCTGCTTCCCACTTTTTAATATCAGCAAAAGCTACAAAGACTGTGGGGTGGCGGCTCCTGTGTGTGTGTGTGTGTGTGTGTGTGTGTGTGTGTGTGTGTGTGTGTGTGTGTGTGTGTGTGTGTGTGTGTGTGTGTGTGTGTGTGTGTGTGTGTGTGTGTGTGTGTAGGGGTGGGGGACTGGTGTGGGGTGGGGCTGGGGGGGGGGTGGGCAGTTATCAGGCAGTCTGAGAACCACAAGCTGTGAGTCAGACAAAAATGAGAATGGTGTTAGTGGAGCTGTGGGTGGAGCTGTTAGTGGTGGAGGTGTGGCGGTAGGGTGGAGCTGAGGTGGAGGCGAGGTGGAGATGTGGTAGTAGGGTGGAGGAGTGGTGGTAGAGTGGAGCTGTGGGTGGAGGTGTGGTGGTGGGGAGCGTGGGTGGGTGTGGGTGGCGGTGGGTGGAGGTGTAGTGGGGTTCGGGTGGAGGTGGTTGGTCGGGTGATGCGTGGGTGGTGGTGTGGGTGTTGGTAGGATGGAGCTGTGGGTGGAGGTGTGGTGTCGGGTGGAGGTGTGGGTGGAGGTGCTAGTGGATGTGTGGTGATTGGGTGGAGGTGTGGTGGAGGTCTGGAGGAGGTGGAGATGTAGCAGTAGGGTGGAGCTGTGGTGGTAGGGTGGAGATGAGATGGAGGTAGTAGGGTGGAGGTGTGGTAGTAGGGTGGAGGTGTGGTAGTAGGGTGGAGGCATGGTGGTAGGGTGGAGGTTTGGAGGAGGTGGAGGTGTGGTGGTAGGGTGGAGGTGTACTTAGCATCAGAGATATTATGCATAAACCTGGAGAGACGGGAAGGAGGGAGGCAGGTGTTGGGCTTGATGGAGGCGTCGGCTGAGCAGGTGTGTGGTGTGTGTGTGTGTGTGTGTGTGTGTGTGTGTGTGTGTGTGTGTGTGTGTGTGTGGGTGTGTGTGTGTGTGTGTGTGTGTGTGTCACAAGGCTAATGTAAGTCATAAAAACCTCAGAAAGCGATGCATTGACACTGTTCAGATTGAGCACAATAACTTTGACAAGCGACCATCAATAATTGCCTCATTGGAGACCCCCCTCTCCTTCAAAAGACCCCCACACCTGTACACCTGTCTCAGGAATGTTATAACGTGCACAGTGGGGGCAGGTGTGTGGTGTGTGTGTGTGTGTGTGTGTGTGTGTGTGTGTGTGTGGTGTGTGTGTTTCCCAGCCTCAGAGCTAACAAGATATGTGTGAAGCCCTTTTTTCTATTCTTTTATTGTCTGGTCTCTCTCTCTCTCTCTCTCTATCTCTCTCTCTATCGCTCTCTCTCTCTCTCTTCTCTCTCTCTCTCTATCTTCGCTCTCTCATTACACACACACACACACACAGACACACACATAATCCACCCCCCCCCCCCACACACACATGCACAACACACACACTCACACACTCACACACCACACTCACACACTCACACACACACACACACACACACACACACACACAGACACATGAACAAATAGTCATATTTCACTGCAGGTGGCCGGGAGGATGCAGGGAAGCAAAACACAAGTTGCTAATGTTTTGAAAGAATGCTCATTGTGAAGTTGGGTCATTACATTTTACATTTCCCTGCCCCGGCATATAACATGAAAATTAGAAGTCATTTGTCCCCCTTTTAAAAGACTGCTGAGAAATGTGTTTTGAATGTAGATGAACAAAGCCATTAGGAGTTTATCAACATGACACACACACTTGCACACTGAGACACAGTAGTACACACTGGCATGCCAGGGAAACATGGGAACAGCCGTAACTGGCGGCATACACATTCGCTCACAAAATACACAAATTCACTCACAAACCACTGTGAGAGCGGGAGACGTGGTGAATCATATAAAATAAAATCATGGGGTTTTTTTTGTAATGGTGACGGATGGCTGGAGGGGTTGAAGGGGTGGAGAGAGAGAGAGATGCGTTTAGGAGCGACATGCCCGTGGACGGGGGGGCAGGTGCTGGACGTAATAAATTGAGTTTTCAACGCAGGGCTACACACGATTCTGCAAGGTTTTTGTTCTTCTCAGCAGTAACATGCAGTATGTGTATTTGGGGCGGTCCAGCACCTGGTCAAGAAAACCCCTGCCAGGTGATTTCACTGCGAGGAGAACCAGTCGGTTGCCCCCCTTGACTCAAATGGAGTGCAGAACATGCCGCTTGCTTGGCACACACACACACGCACACACACACACACACACACACACACACACAACACACAAACAGACGCACTCAAACACACACAGAGACCCACACATACACACACACACACACACGGAGACGCAGTCCGACACATACACAGAAGCACACATACGCAGACGCTCTCAAAGACATAGGCACACACTCGGGTACACACACACTTGTACACACACACACACACTTACGCACACCGAGAGACACACAATAAAAATGTGGCTTTAAGGTAGTGGGCCACAAAATGAAAACATTAGAAGCTGAACGATTGGAAAACATCGTGTTGTTGGATGAGCCCTCGGTCCTGCTGTTTGGCACTCGAACCGGAGGACCATCATATTGACACAAAAAACGTTTTCACACGTCCGCCCGATGCTCCTGCACATTACCGGCTGATAGCGTCGGCCATGTTTTTATTAGACATAAGACAACGTCGCTTTCCAGACCAAATACATTCGCAAAAATCCGCAAAGGCCATCCGCACACCTCGGCCGATCGGGCCTTGTGGCGCGTCAGTCGATTCATCTGAGGATTTTTCGGTGACTCACCCGATTTTCTGTGACTCGCCCAATTACCGCGTGGCAATCCAATACAGCCTAACGTCTGCGCTCGGCGACATGGTGCCGGAATGCTTTTAAGAGCAAACATCATCAGCGTTGGAGTCGCGGAAGGAGGAAAGTATTTAGTTCATACCGTGTCAAATAAGGGGGAAAATGAGATGCAAGTAGATATTAGGATTGCACCCCCCTAATGTTATATCGACTTAAATGGGCACAGTTCAAAGTTTGTCTTTTTTTGGCACAGAAAACCAATAGAACAAAACAGAACGCATGGTAATGGGACATTAAATACACACAACAACCGCGTGGTAATGAGGTTTAATATCCCGTAATGTGGGACACAAGCTCCCTGTTGGTCCCCAACTTAGTGAAACAATTATCTGCCTTCATTGCCACCACTATGTTGTTAAGAACATAAATAATTGCCCTAAATGCACGAGCTAAAATACACACTCCAACATAGTTCGGAAAGGAATTACTTTGACTGATCCACCGTACGGTTTCCTGCCTGGTATAGTCTTCTAGTCCTTCTCTATGTGTATGTGAGGGTATTTCCCCTCCAATGCTCTTAACAAAAACACCCTCGTCCAAAAGAGAACACAGAACAATTGCAGTAAAATGCTCACATATGCACGCCAGTCCAGTAGGTGGCAATACAACTTGCAGTCCAACACCACAGAAGAGAATTCGGAGCACGTGTGTATTGGTGGCCTTCCTCTTGAGAATACAACAACAACAACAACAACAACAACAACAACAACAACAACAACAACAACAACAACATGGCAAAATAGCGAACCCGGGATGGGAATTCACCTTCGGTATCTGGAACATACCGTAGTTCCAGTCTATGATAACCAAAAGGCGTTGGTACATTTTTGTAATTGTAACACTAAATCATGCATTCTGAGTTGACAAATGACATATAAACGATATGGTTCTATGAAGATAAGATAAGATAGAACTTTATTTATCCCGAAGGAAATTCTTGTGCCAGGTTGCATAGCATAGCATGGAATGGACACTAAGTATTCTCAAATGTCTCACCTGGGATAAAAGTAAAGTATACGTTCAGTATATTTATACAGTAGGCCTAAAGACATGCAGGCGAGCACACAGACAGAGAGACAGATAAACAGACAGACAGACAGCGAAAGAGAGAGACAGGGAATCCTGGACTGACGCTAAAGTGAAAGTGAAACAAGCAATTAGATCACCTCAGGCCAAGCGCTCTCCATCCCGGCAGCTTCCTCGACGACGACGACGATGTCTTCTCCCGGAGCTAATTACATAACGAAGACACACTCTTTAATCAGCCGTGCCCACCCCTTCCCCCGCCCCACCGCCGCCCCCAGCTCCCTCTCACCCTCCATTCCCTCTCATCTTCACCTCTAATTCTCCTGGGAATGTTCCAGCTTCCAATCTCTTCTCCTGTGCCGAGTGGAGTCTCCGTATACGTTGCTGTTTCTTTCTCTTCCAGTTTCCTATTTCAGTTCCAACTTCACTCTTTTTATAATCGTTCTGTGAAATGTTATCGCGAGTCCTCCTTAATGAATAGAATGCACAAAAAATATAAAACTAATTCTCCTCCATTATTTGCTTTGAATTACTTAGTGAGATACTGATTGAACCAAATGAATGGAATCGAGCAAAAGGCATTATTGAAGTGCTCACAAAACCACCTCATTTTTATTTCATTTTAGTTTATTTTCGCTGAAGACATCATGAACTAGTGCTCTATAATGGGGCTTTAAATGAACAGCGCATTTAAAGTGTGTCTACGGAGGCAGCGTAAACTGCTTACAGCACTTAAAGGAACAGAAATGTAATTGCTTGCAGGTAATTATGTCAGATGGTCTGTACTCCAGAATCCTAAACTTGAGCCAGAAATAGCCTGACACCATTTTTGTTTCAGGAAGAAAAAAAAGGGAAAGAAAAGCCGATAATAATGACTAATTTATGCGACACTTTTATCCAAAGCGACTCACAATGAATTCAGACACGTGTTTTTATGGAGCAGGTCGGGGGTTCTTGCTCAACGATGCCTATAGGTCTGCCGAAATAAGGTATCCAGTACATCACCTTTAAATGTAAGCTGTATAATAAAACAGTTTTTTTGTAACCTATGTGTCTTCTCCTTTCATAATGTATTCATGTCTAACAAGCCCCTTGGTGAAAATTGGCCACACAAAAAAAAAAGCCGTGAGAAAAGTGTTGTAAACGAGAGTAACTGTCATCTCAGCTCATGGCGGTGGGAAAGGTACGGGCCTGACGTCTTCCAGGGGCAAATTAAAAGCGATTTTCTGCGCTCGTAAAGCAGCCAAACACGGCCACTACTGGTAAAGTCATTTGTAAAACCCCATTAATCTGGACCAGACTCAATGGTTGGCTAATCTCTTGCTTTAATATTGATGCTTTTGTCCGTTTTTTGTACGGAGAACTCGAAGGCCCTGGGCCATAGTTGATTAGTCCGTACACACGAATGCTGATCCCTCCAAAGTGGCAGCCACCAGTTAGTCTGTGGCTGCCTCTCCATCTCCGATAGTAATTGTATCCTCTTTGAGTTCGTGTTTTTGTCACAATTGTTTTTCTGTTTTTTCTTCTCCGCAGTCGTTTTTTTTTAGTTTGTGGTGCAATAAATGCAAAGCCATTCTAAGTTAGGGCTGAGGCATCCTTCAGCGTTAATGTTCTCCAGGAAACTCTCAAGCTTATCCTGATTATCACGAACACAGACTAGCACAATTTACTTGTTTAATCAAATAGCGTGCTTTTGTTTAATTAGCTGGATATGTGCGGAGGGGAGAGGAGGGAAAGGTTGTTTGTATATGGAAGGCGGTGGGAGCGCTGGCGAGATGGCTGCGCACGTACAAGCATTCCTTTTGCCCGAGGACATCGGGAATTAGATAGAAAATGACGAAGCCATTGAAGAATGTGCACTCGACGCACAAAAAAACAGAGACATCTCCGACAAACTTTAACAAAGACCAATTTAAGGTATGCTTACCGCACAGCTATGAGAAAGCAAAGATACCTTAATGGAGCGTCTTTGTTTTTGCGTACCTGGCCTGCTGATCTGTAAAAACACAAAACACAAAAACAAACGTTAATTGACAGATTCTTTATAGTATACTTATTGTATACTATAAAGAATCTGTATAAAGGTATAAAGGGCATATATTGTTGCCTGCTTTACACACATTGTCTTGGTTAATGTCTAAACATTTGCTATCGTTTACACAGCTTGTGTGGCGCTAGAGGTATAATGTCACTGCTATGTACAGTAGCTGCAGGAGGTTAATTACACCTGAATTAGTTCATATGTAATCTGCTTTGACTTTTTACCTTGTATTTGTGTGGAAATGTATGAAGCCAGATACTTTTTTTTCTCCAAAAGGTCTAAATTCTAATTAGTCCAGTATTATCATAATTACTCTGGGCACACAGAAGTGACTTGTTTGACCCAGCGACTCTACTGAATAAGATAATTTTCGTTTTTTCGTCCACCTTCAGAAATATTACAATGACAAAATACATAATTAAGATTCTTTAATACTGGTAATAAAAGCCGCTGCCAATATCCCTATATTTACATTTATAGCAGTTAAGTAGGTCGGAAAGGTCTTATTTGGTCATATTTCTACAAAGTTACAGTTTGAATTATGTTTTACGAAACAAGGAAAAGAAAAAATAATATATATAATATAAAATAATCATGAGAATGCGCACTCGGAGCGTGTCTCGCGGTAAACACCCAGATGAGTTCCCGTTGCGGAGACGCTTCCCTAAACCGTGAAAAGCTTTTTCCGACTGATCCTGATTTGAATGCGTCGGCGACTCGCGTCTCATTTGTGTCCTCCGGTGACACCAATCACCACGCTGGCGACGAAGCTCAGAGCGCCGAGGGTTTGTCCTTGAAGGGGGGGGGGTGGGGGGGGGGGGGTATGATGTCTGGTTCTCACTATACTGCCCACATTCCCCTCACCCCCCCCCCCCCCCCCCTCACCCACCACCCAGAGTCTCTCTTCTCTCTCTTTCTCTACGCCTCTCCCTCGCCACTGTGTCAAACGAGACCAATTACCTTTCCTACCGATCAATCCGTTACAGTTACTGAACCAACATCAAACCCATTGATTGAGATCATGGCTCGGGTGTAGGTAAGGCGATCAACCCCTTACAAGCGCATCGATCCTGTTGCCACGACCCTGTGGGATGACATAGATATTGTGAGATACTCGCCGCGGACGCTCCACTGCCATTCAACTGGAGGCTCGTTCAGTTTTTCGGAAGAGTTGTGCTGTGTTCTGATGGAGGCATCAAGGCACGTTGTGCTTGCCCATGCAATACTTAGTGTTATGGAGGTTTAGAATAAATGCATAGATCTGAGAATCGACAAATGCACGTATAGAAACATTAATAAAAGTCTGTTTCCTCATGCACATCGAATGAAGTATATTGAAGTATAAATTGAAGAATTTATATCTTATCCTTGTAATGAAAAAAAACATTACCACTTCCTATCTCAGCAGCTTTAAAACAGACGTTTGTTAGTAAAGGCTTATATATTTATTTGTAGTTGTTTTATTGTATTTGTTGTTAACATACACATAATGTGATCATTATACGATTACACAGGGAGTGGAGAGGGGCGGGACCGTAGTACCTGGGCACGGTACGATGGCCCCTCCCCTGCCCCCATTGTTTCATACAACGGGACACTTGTGTATTCACTCCCCGACTGCAGCAGCGGAGGTATGCACATGGTTGCTTTGTGATCCATCAAGATTCAAGAAGTTTAATTGTCACAAATCTTGTGTGTCAATGAACACAAAAGAAGAAGACTGAACAGTGCAACGTTTGCTCATGTTGTCGCTCCAGTGTAGAAAAGTGCGCCGATCACAAGAGCCCGAGTCCATACAATGGATTTGACCCGTCGCACTGTGCCGACTTGTATTGATAGTTTACTGTCAAGGCCGACCCTCTCGTCTGTCTTTATCAGCCACAGCCGTGCAGAATAGCAGTCCAGTCCCGTGTACTGGTACGGCCGTTTCCACACCTGATACGAACGGCACCACCAGAGTACATATGAAGCGTGCTGGAGAGTAGTCGGTCGACGGACACAGTGTTCGCACAAGTCCAAGAAACTGGACTTTGGGGCCAAGTATACTTGGATCCGGGCCCCAGGTCCCTCATGTGAAAGCCCCCTGAGAAGATTACTCAGAATATGTACACTGAGGCAAAATCTCAGTTGTAGTGTGGGGATGTGACACTAGTGAGATATTTAGCAGGTTTGGCACGTTGCTTGGCAGTTAGGTTGCAGACCTCGGGCATCGACCCGAGTGCTTTTCAACTGGGAGTTGAACACCCACACACACACACACACACACACACACACACACACACACACACACACACACACACACACACACACACACACACACACACACACACATGCACACACACGTATCTCCAAAGTGCATTTGAATCTCAAATCCCGAGTAGCGTTTCACACCGCCGCATAATGGAGCCATAATTTATGTCGCGTTGTCGTCGTCGTCGTCGTCGACCGATTGGAAGGTGACTACTTCAGCTCTCCGCTTGACTTCATATACTTGTTTACCCTCTACTTTTAGAAAAAAGGTCTTCCCCCCCCACATATGTCCCACATAATATTGCACTCAGAGGATTGCCAACCTTGTCACTCAAAACAACAGCAGCAGCGGCGGCGGCGGTGGCGGTGGCGGAGGTGGCGGCGGCGGCGGTGGGCTCGACGAGAAGCTGTTTTCCCCCCCGACCACCGCGGGTCCACACAGACGCGTGACATAGAAATACTGGCGCCCTTGTTGCTTCCCAAGGACAGACAATGCGGTGTGACCAGTATTATCAAATTGTTACAAAGATAAACCTTGAGAGCCCGCGGCTACGATTGCCTGGGAAAGTGTTTTGAATTTTTTATGAAGCCAAGCGTACCTGACGCACAGCGCTGGACTTTGTGATGGAGTCACAGGAGTACCCGGGGATAGAAGTGCAACTCGGAAACATAACTCTCACTTTCTGGAGCTAGTTTGTGTTTTCGCCTTGGCTGTTCAAATTAGGCCGTTTGCATGGATGTGTGTGTGCCGTTGTTTATTTCTTGATTCATTTATTTGGATTGCTATTTATTTAGTCTGCTCTATTCTTATCTTTATGTACCACAGCGTTATATTGCTGTCTTTCAACAAATGTACTCTTTGTAAGAGTCTTTGTCTGCCAAATTCCCTAAATGTAATGTAAATGTAGTTAGTTAGCTATTAGTCAGTCAGTTAGCATGCTGGATTCAGCAACCACATTGCGGGTCCTTGTGAAAAAAAATATAGATATAACCGATATATTATTAGTTTTTACCATGAAACTTCCAAAATCTACATTTCATTTCATGCTAATTCCCTGTCCTTCTCTCTCCACAAGGTCAATGCTATAGAAAAGGTAACTCTACACCCGCATTGACACGTTATTATGTCATTATATACTTTCTTCACATGGCTGTTGCGTGTGTTTGTGCATGCGCGTGTGTGTGTGTGTGTGTGTGTGTGTGTGTGTGCATGTGTGTGTGTGTGTGTGCATGTGTGTGTGTGTGCGTGCATGCGTGAGGCTGGCCACAGTGGATCCGTCTTAATGCTCTGTGGAGGCTCGGCATTACGTCATACATATGTGAACAATGAAGTGACCATCTGTAATAGATATTCCTCTAATCTACATAGCACAGCTCCACACTGTAAAATGATTTCGCTGCTATTAGCCCGAGCTATCGGACAACATTCACCAAACTTCCCCGGATGTGTCCAAGGGCCATTATCTGTTTTAAATACACACTCAAACACACACTCAATAGACCGGAGGCTGGAGAAAAGGGTTCTGGCTTGGTGGGTGTTCTGGGATTGATCATAGAAAAGTACAACAACAAAAAAGTATCTTTAAAGCTTTGCTGAATGGTCTCCTAAGGTGGCCCAAATTACCCTCTCAAGTAGCGAGGCTCTGAAAAATGAGGGACAGTAAAATAAAAGGCATTTTGTGTGAGAAGCTTGAAAAGAGAGTTGAAACACACACAAGGAAATCCAATCAGACTAAATAGTCTGTAATGACGGGAAGGAAGTGGTGGACTTGGGCGCGTGTCAGATAAACGTTTTATTAATCCTCCGCCGAACATCCCCAAAAAATGTAACTCTGTAAAACCGTACAGTGATCTATTTTAAAACCAAGTCAGGCGTACTTATTTTACACACACACACAGTTTTCTGTTCTGTCTTTTTGTTAGATGAAGAGGATGTTTAGTTTTGATGCTGCGAATATCTAAAGTTACCTTTAGTCACACAGAATAAACAGTTTATGTTCCTTGAGAAGGCTGACCATTAAGAAACATGGAGTAAATACGGCAGAACTACTCACAACACCTTTTCCCTCCCAAAATTCAACTCAAAACTTCTTAGGAAGATTATGAATTATAGTGATGCGAATTAGTCAAAATAGAATTCTTGCATGCAATTTTCTTTCTGTTCTTGACGAGCACCTTTGAAAGAAGGTTCAAATAAATAAACCGACAAAGACCGGGCGAGGACGGAATGTAAATCCAGAGTCAAGTCCTCGCAGGAAAGCGTAAAGACATCTCTGACAACATAAAGAAAGAAAAGACAGCTTCTGCCCTCTCAGAAGGTGCACAATGCCCTTTCTCCAGATAAAGAATAAATAAATAAATAAATGGATGAAGAGATAAATGAATTTGGATTGATGGGGAGCTATCTATCTTTGGCCGCTTGAAAACCTGGCCTTGTTTACCCAAATCTTTTCTTTGAACAAACAAAGTGTAATGTGACACTGCAGCTTCGACGGGAGGGACGCCAATCTTGGAGCCTCGGCCTCCGTGGCCGCCGTGGTCATCCAGTCATTTCAGGTGCAATTCATTTGGTTCCACGCACACAACGTGCAACGCACGGACACACACCACATAGCACCAAACACATATGCACATGCACACATCGCACAGCTATACACATGTATCCACACATTAGACCACCTATAAACATACCTCCTCACACACACACTACACACACATCACACCGATACACATACATCTCACACAAACACATACAAACATACAAACATACACACACAGACACACACACGAACACATGCACATGCACACGCACACACACACGCACACACATACACACATACACACAAAAATATAAACATACATCTCACACACATACATACTACATACTGAACATATCACACACACCTATAAACATACCTCCCTCACACACACACACACACACAACACACACACACACACCACCACACACACACCTATAAACATACCTCCTCCTCACACACCACACACACACACACACACACACACCTATAAACATACATCTCATACACACACACACACACACACCTATAAACATACATCCATACACACACACACACACACCACACACACACACACACACACACACACACACCACACACACCACACACACTCACACACACACACACACACACACCTATAAACATACATCTCATACACACACACACACACACACACACCTATAAATGTACATCTCACACACATACACACACACAGTCCCACACAGCGATACACATACATCACACACATCCACACGCCCTCCCCCCCCCTCTTCCATAAGACATGGGAACAACACCCTCTGGCCATTCACAGTGCATTTATTCGGCCATTTGTGTTTTCTTTTTAGAGGTCCGGGGGTCGGACACCCAGTTTATCAATGAGCACCAAGCGGAAGCCATTAATATTCATACACTTCTTCATTTTAAGGGAGACACACGTGTATCTGAGCCTTTGAACCCTCGTTTCGGCCCCGCCAGATAACTCCATTCCTGGCATATGCGACACTAGAGGGGATTTTTCAATTCATCCTTATTAGTGGCAAGCGGGGAGAAAAACTGTCATTGGAAAACCACTTTCTGGCGCATCTGTCGGCCTGAACAGTTGCCAGGTTTAATATACTGTCAGGGCACATTTGTTTTGCTTGGACTGGAGGGAGTTGTTTACGACGAGCGGAGCCCGTGCAGAAACCCCGGTTTTTTCCCATGGGACTGGTCACCCGAAAGGGGGTTTTCAGTTCGTGATAAACCTCCAAACAACCCATGAGGAAGGCCGCTTTGAAGCAAATTCGTGTTACTTCTAATTCCCCAAGGTCTAATCCCGTAACATTAAGCCCACAGCGGTGCCCGCGGCGATTCTGTTAATGCTAGCATAAATACCGAATGTGTGTAGCTTTGCAACACAGCTTTGCGCGCTGAACGAGCGATCAGGCCGGATGTAAAGCGTCAGAGTTCTATCGATCACGCTCCCCGCTGGGTATTCCTCAGCACAAAAAAAAAAACGCCAGAGCTACTTGGCAGCCATGTTCATCCCTTCCGGCTGTGATGAGCAGCACCTACTTCAGTACTTTTTACCTTTATCCCGGGCTACTCCTGCGATAAGCTCCGGCGGTATTCCGACATGGCCTTGGCTCGCACCCTCTCTTTCTCTCTTTCTTTCTTTCTACGACCGGGGCCTTTTCTGGAGCTCTCCTGGCGCTTGCCCAACTCTGGTCGATCATCATCCTCCGCCGGAGTCACTATCCAGATGGCCTCCGACGATGACGGCCAACTTCTTATCGGAGCTGCAAGCTTTCATCATCAGGGGCCGTGACCGAAGAAGAAGAGAAGGAAGTCGGGCAGGGAGGGGAAAAAAAAAGGAAAAAGAACACTACTTAAAACTTCAATGCATCCGCGGCCTTCAATTTAGGTACACACCACTTTCGTACTTTCGAGGACTAAAACAACCGCAAAAAGAGGGAAAAAAAAACCACTGCAGCAGGAGCGGCAATGATGACGGAGGAAAACAAATCTAACTTTTATTTTTTTTTGTGTTGTTTTTGTGTTGTTGTTTGTTGTCTGCGTGTGTGTGTGTGTGAGTTTGATCACCCCCCGTGCGCCCCGGCAGGAAATACAGCCAAATGCATCACTTTCCGTGAATATCGAACCTTTCGCTGAACTGTATGCTGTATACACTCTCAATGACAAGGCCCTGACACATGAAGTCAGTCAGCCTGCTGCTCCGCCATCCCCGGCTAGAGCCCAGATATAGAGATATATGAAGATAACGAACCAACGATGCGATGCTTTGAAGCTAAAAATCGTACAGTTCCACTTATTTTTTGGGGAGATGAGCTTGAAGGCTAGTTATGGTAGGGATGGCCCTTGGAAGCTATAGATGTAGGAGGCTTTGTAAAAGTAATGTCATGTAACTCGGTACTTTTCCATCCCACACTCCCTCTCCTATGTTCTACTCAGGTTCAGGGTGTTTTATTATAGCGGCATTACCTCAGAACAAGTTTTTCAATGGATTTCAATGGGTCTTATTAGTTATTTAGTGACACAGCACATGGGTCATTTGAAGGGCTTTATTTTCTGTCCCTGCCAGAAAGAAAAGAGATGTTATCCAACATCCCTCGCCATTCAAGGGAATAACTCTGTATTTCGTTGTGGGCCCCAACATCAAGCCGTGAACTCATGACCGAGTTCATTTTAGTACATATTTTGAATCACAAACTGCAGATTGTGTCCATTTTACCTTGGTCAACTCAACACACGCAAAATAAATGGCATCAGTGTACCGTATTGTCCGTCCACCCAACAAACACACACCCACACACACCACACACACACACACACACACACACACACAACACACACACACACACACACACACACACACACACACACACACACACACACTGACACTAAGGGGTTTGGATTCAGGAACCTGAACATTTTGTAATCACCGATAGGCCAGTGAACTCTGTCAGTTCAAAAGGGTCTGAACTCCCTGGATCCCGGGGCTGACCTTACAGCCAAGAGTTGCCGTACGTACGACGCAATCAAAGATGGAGCGAGAGCGAGAGAGAGAGATCACAAACCAGCAGACGCATGACCTCACGATTGAGTAAACAGACGAGATGCCGAGAGAGAGTCAGCGGCGGGAGCTGTCGTCCCGCTGGGCGCCGCGCCCCTCGCCCCTCACCCCTTGCCAGACATCAGACACACTAAGAGAAGATTATAAGGCATTATGAGGCACGTCCCGCGCACGGCTGATCATCCTAAAGGGGCTCAGGGCTAACCTTAGCCGTGCGCTCGGCTGACGATGAAGATCTGGGCAAGATGGAAGTCTTTGGGAGCGGTTGAAAGTCTTGGAGGAAGAGTGTGGACTCCTAATCATTGTGCGGTTTGTGGAGGGATCCCGATGTTTACAGAGAGAGGGGGGAGACTGGGAATCAGAAGGCTTTTGATTGCACCGCGAGCATCCACCCCCCCCCCCCCCCCCCCCCAACTCCCCCCTACACCCCCACCCGTCTGTCCTTGGTGCTTCTCATGCCGTGCACTGACTCTCTGAGTTTCTCTCTATCAAATGGAATGGCTAAAATCAAAAAAGCAAAAAAATCTGAATCATAACGCTTTGATTGCGGGCGTGTACAACCCCCAAATGTTTAGGTGGAGCGGCTCTGAACGTTCCATTTTGGGTTATGATTTTTTTGTCGTGCTTTCCGCCCGCGAGTCGAGCTGGCAAGTTGTTTATCTTTCACATCCACAACGTCAATGACATCACATTTGGCAGAGGAACTGAACAGTTTAGGGCGATCAGACAAAAGAGCCATTGTCTCGTTCCAAACTCGTTTCAGCGAATTACATTCTGCACACACATCAGATACGACCCGCGGAAAATTGTGTTTTGTATTATTTTTCCGAGCAGGTTATTTACTTCCACGTCAGACGCCGGCTTTATTTCCTCACCAGAGTATGCAACGACGCAATCGCGAGTCATTTTTCTTTTTCCCCGGGATTGGAACAAGAGGAAGTGATTTTTCCACTGCGTTGGAGTTATTTTTCTAAAGACTGGAGAATGAAAACAGATGAGTGTGATAATAGAGTAACAAAAGAGCCCAGGAGGTGTTCCTACACCTCAGAGAAAGACAAACACACACGAGCCCCTCGGGGGAACCGGGGGAAAGTTGCGCCGTCTCCAAAGGCAAAGCCACTTTGTTAGCGACGGTCCCCAACTGGATAAGTTCCTGGATTCACTGCGAAGAAACTTTGAGGTAATTAATATTGTGACGAAATAAAGTGTTACTATCAGTCTATGGCCCGTTTCCCATTTAAGTTAATGAAGGAGACAATCAAGGAGAGCTGGCTGCGCTAATAAGTGCCATCTATAGGTGCCATTAATACTATTCATTATTCAATAGCGAGAGTTCTTCTCGCTTTGCCAAGGGGTTGCTGGGAGATAGGAACACACACACACACACACACACACACACACACACACACACACACACACACACACACACACTGTGTCTTTTGCCTTCTATCAAATAGAAAATCGAATCAAATAGAATCAAAGCTAATAGCCAGTACTGCAGAGATAACTATATCTAAGACCTGTTTAATCATATCAGCCATATACTGCTCAACGTCTCATCGATATATATGATCTGGGCGTTATTGATCGATTTTACAAGCAACTTTGTTAAGGTTGTTTGGATGCAATGTGTTTGTGTTGATTTATTTATTTGTGTTCGTGTTTAATCCCCGGCGGCATCGCTGGCTGACGATCGTCAACTTTCTTTACTTTTCTGTTAAATATTAACGTTCCCCTTTTTCTCCCACCTTGCTTTTATAGGATTTCTGTCACTATTATTATCATTATTATTTCTTTGTTTGCGCTGTACATAATACTTTATGTGCAAATAAATAAATCAAAAACCAAACTAAAACCTCAGTGGGAGAAAGCTCAATATTACTCAAGACAGACCTTAGGGGTAGAAAGCGTGATGTAAAGCTAATAACTAGTTAGCTCGCCATTTCCCAGGTGGGCCGTGCTGGCTGCGCGGGAACCCAACAAGAAAGAAAATCAGATTTAATTTACCATGTGTTCCAGCCTCAAGGAAACATTTGTTTGAGGGCAAATCTAATGAAAACTGGAGGTTAATATGATCCATAACGTAAACCTTAACTTCAGAGCGGTATTGGCACCTATTCCACTCAATAGACTGTTCGTTCTTTAGCTTCTTTTTATTGCAACTCCGTCAAAACATTACTCTTTGTTGTCAAAAAGGTTTGTTTTTTTGGCAGGGACTTTTTTTCAGATGAAGACACCGGCTTATTTTTGTTGGGGTTCTAGACAATATGAGTCCAATGGAGACAAACATGTCTGGATGGGGATTAATTGGAAGTTAAATGGGCTGTAAATATTTATGGTACCGCATGTCACACGACGGATACAAGGTACAAGCTCATTTAAGATCCTAAACCATTCCTGACACCTATTTGACATTATAATGGATTCCATTAGGGGTGGGGGGGGAGACATTATTTTTAATTTTCAATTTCGGGCTTTTGCAATTCCCATGGGAGACACTTCAATAACAATTGTAACAAGATATTCTTGCGATGCATGAGTGGACGCCTATTCTCCAAATGGAATATAAAGTAGCCGCGTGGAAACGCCTGAATACACTCGACAGACCTTGCTTTCAAACATCCAGACATTTACGTGTCATCGGCCGATTAGCTCCCATAGCCATTAATGATCCCGCCATCTCAAATATAATTTAAAGAATCTGACAGTCGTGTGCGTGTCTCTCTGTGTGTGTGTGTGTGTGTGTGTGTGTGTGTGTGTGTGTGTGTGGGTGTGTGTGGTTGTGTGGTGTGTGTGTGTGTGTGTGTGTGTGTCTGTGTGCGTGTGTGTGTGTGTGTGTGTGTGTTGTGCGCACAGGCAGCCAGGCCATCTCTTACACAGATTACTGGGGAGGAGGGTGGATGGGGGGGAACTGGCAGGACGGGGGAAATGGACGACTTCACGGATGATTCCCAAAAGTAAATGGTGCCACCGTCTGCAGTCACGAGACTTCCCTGGGCAACAGATACGTTAAGTGGTGCTGAGTGACACGTCCACCGCAGCAGAGCGAGAAGAGAGAGAGAGGAGAGAGATGGGAGAGAGAGAGATGGAGACGAGAGATAGAGAGAGAGAAGAGATGGAGATGGAGAGAGATGGAGAGAAGAAGGAGAAAGAGAGGGAGGGAGAGAGCTTCTTTAATGATACTGGACACCTTCCCAGAAATGTTTTGAAATTCAACAGGTGAGGGCAAGACAGAAGGAAACAGAGAAATGAAAGAGGATTTCTGAATGTATTTTTAATCATGTCCATCATCTGTGACTCCAGTGAGTCAGAGAGCCCACAGCCATCACCGCGGCCCCTGGACCCGATATGCATAAAGTCGTCAACCTCCCCGATTACTACGCAGTATTAAATTCACTCTCTCCGCCCCTCCAAAGGCGCCTAACTAATTCTGTGATTGACACGTCATTTGGGAACAAACATGACTTGGAGGCGGGGGGTGGGGGGGGGGGGGATATGGGACCAACTGCTTCGGCGCTCAGATCGCTATGTCGCTCGCTTGTCATGTGACAACCCCTGACAGCTCACTTCACACACATGCACACACCACACACACACACACACACACACACACACACACACCACACACACACACACACACACACACACACACACACATGCACACACACACAAACACGCTGCTGCGAGCGCGGGCATGCCGTGGAAACACTAGCCGCGCCGCGCCGCGCCGCACCACTAGTCGCCTGCTAGCTTCAGCTACTTATTTACTGTTCAGGCCCCCTACGCTAGCCTAGCCTATGTATCCTGTGCATTATCCCATTACATTATTATTCCCTGTTTGATACGAAAAACCCTGCTGATGTCATATCCGGGTCACGTCAACATGATCTATCACACACCCCCTAACACCTGACCCCCACCCCCCCCGACACACACACACACACCAGAAAAGCTGAGTTTGACCACAACTTCCTGATTCTTTCCGGCACATACATCTCTCTCTCTCTCTCTCTCTCTCTCTCTCTCTCTCTCTCTCTCTCTCTCTCTCTCTCTCTCTACCCCCTTCCATATGTTTGGGGGGGGGGGGGGGGGGGGTGCTGCTAATGCCAGGGATGGTCTCGGGGGGTTCTTGCAAAAATCTATGTACCAGCAGCCAGCCAAGCCAGCAAGCAGCCAGCCAGCCAGCCAGTGTTCAGTCTGCGAATTCAGGAAGAGAAGGGTCAACATGTGCTCATGAGAGGCCCACTTCACTGGACTCTGTGTGGAACCGTCCACCACACACACACACGCACACACACACACACACACACACACAGATGCACGCACACACACACACACACACACATACACGCAATCACACACACACAGATGCACACACAGACACAGATGCATGCACACACACCACACACACAGATTCACGCACACACACACATACACACACACACACACATACATGCATGCACACACACACACACACACACACACACACACACACACACACACACACACACAAGGTCTCCATGTTCTTTCCTCCATCTGGCCCAGACCAAACGGAGAGAGACCTTGCACCAGGAATGTTGCTTACACATAAAAAAAAAAAAAACACACAAAAACCAGAACAGACTTTTGTTTCGTTGCGTCTGAGCGTATGTCTTCTGAGTCGCGCGCTGGAAATAATTATTTCCGCGGCTGATCCGGGGTGCCAGTGGATGTTGTTCTGTTTATGTAAGTAGCGCTGTGACTCATGCGCTCGCTAATCACGGAGGAAACGTTTGGAAGCAGAAACAAGCCGGCGCTGCCAAAACATGTTAAATACACGCATGCATGCATGCTAGTGCTCAGAGGCTGCTGCTTGTTAGTCATCTTGATGAAAACGTAATCAGCGATGGGATTTTAATTGCCACATTCCAAACTGTGCGTTGCGTTTCGCCCGCCGTCACAGCTACTTCTGAGGAGAGATGTTTCGAAATAAATAGAAAATGTCAAAGGCGTGTTTTAAAATATACAAGTTGGAGAGAAATTAATTAATTGTGCACTAATCTGTTGTTCTAAAACATAATATCACACACACACACACACA
Source organism: Coryphaenoides rupestris (assembly GCA_002895965.2). Classification (NCBI taxonomy): domain Eukaryota; kingdom Metazoa; phylum Chordata; class Actinopteri; order Gadiformes; family Macrouridae; genus Coryphaenoides; species Coryphaenoides rupestris. The sequence goes on from PIJE02000015.1 coordinate 1,081,361, forward strand.
AGAGTCGATAAAAACATTGAGCAAATGGTACGTTGCCGTGGTTGCAGTAGTTATCACAGAAATGATATCTTTCCATTTATCTAACTCACGTTTCAAACACCTCCAATTCACACACACACCACACACACACACACACACACACACACACCCTTCAAAGTCTTAGATCTGATCCTCCCTCTCTCTCTCTCTCTCTCTCTCCCTCTCCCTCTCCCTCTCTCCTCATGTGATGGACAATGTTTACCATGGCCCATGATAAACCATTTCCTCTCAAATGATTGTTGTCACGGCCCTGCGCTGGCTGGCATGCCGTGGGGAATTGGTCGGGCCCAACTAAAACAACCATAATTCACGGCGGCGTATTTACCTCCTCTGAGGACGGAGCGTCGCGACGGATGACGGATGGCCACCGCGGACAATCACACAACACCATACACAAGCCCCCGTGTTTGCCTTCAGTGTAAGTGGGCGCCAGGACATGGAAATGAGACGCTGACATATTGCACGTACACATGCACAGACTCACAGAGAGCGGGAACCGGGAGGAACTGAGCTAGTGGCGGGCGGGGGGGCGGGGGGGGGGGGGGGTAGTCGTACTCGTAAAGACGACAATATGAATGAATGCCGTCGCTGCTGCTGCAGTAGCGCGACTACAATGCGTCTGTGTGTTACCGGCTTAGGCCTGCGATGGTCCAGCTGTTAATGGAATGGTGGTTGAGGCACAGTTTGGGTCGCCTTGAACGTCTTCGTCTTCTCCTTCTCCTTCTCCTTCTTCTTCTTCCTCTTCTTCTTCTCTCTGTCTTTATTCGCGTTTTTGTTTGTAATGTGTGTTACGATGCAGCGAGAGCCACAGATGTAGTCATGGCAAATTGCTTCGGAACAATGCTTCAGCTTCCATGCTCGGCTAGTAAAATCCAATTGTGTTGCTGCAGCTGGTGTTTTAAAACATAAAAAAAAAAAAACAAGGAAAATCCAAGAATCAATTTCTGTAGAAACGGAGTATAATGTTCAGAATTATGGTAATGCCGTCGCAACTCGTTAAACAAGAACACAACAAAAAAAAAAATGACGTGATGAGAAAATATGAAGAGAATAGAATACGACAGACGCACAGAATATAATAATAATAGATAGACTGATAGAGCCGCCATGTTGTTTACGATACACCGCGCTCGGTAAACATCTCTCTCCTTCATGTTCTTGTTCTCGTTCAAATGGGCTTACTTTCATTCGCCATCAGGGAACACGGACGTCAGGTTCTCCCGGAGTCTTTCATCCGGGTGAAGTACGGCCCTAAACATCATTTTAATTAGAGCGGCTGTTTGGTCTCTCCCCGGCAACAAAGAAATCCCACGCTACTGACGATGTTGAATAAGACTCAGCAACTCTATGAACTCGACTGAATGCGTTCTATAATGCACCGAGGGCCTCGCGCTACGCTCCCCAGAGCCGCTGAGGCCGGGCACGGTGGGCCTGCAAGAACAGCCGTGAGTAACCAAGTAACCGTTATATATCTGGCAGACGCGGTGAAATTTGCGTGCGCTTGACTTGGGAGAGACATTAGTCAAAGCTCTCGTGACACATTGACGCGCAGAAGTAGCCCGTTACCCAGAATGCACCGCGTTCCCTGATCTCTATCCTAACTTTCCTCCGGCGTGACATGTGTTTGAACGAGACCCGTTGATGGATGTCCTTTTTGCCGGCCAGGAATGCGAGTTCCTTAAGATTCCTGTTGATGGAACAAATCTCCCAGACCAACATCGTGTTGGGTTTTCTTTTTTTTTCTTTGGTGAAATATGCTGTATATCGCCATGGGAACACATGGGGGAGAGACACAGCTGTTCGCTGGCCCTCAACCTGCCACAGCACACTTACGGACGGGCCGATCTCACCAGCGTTGTGTTTGTGTAGGACAAGGAGACGGAGAGCGTTGGGATGGGATGTGCTTGACGGTATTAAAAGCTTAACAAACCTGAGGGTGAGCGCTTTGTTCATCCACAACATGGAAGTCTTTCGCGAAATAAAACTCAAGTGAAGCGCGCTTTAGTGCATATTCAATGGCGTGAGTCGGGCATCCTTGTGTAGAAGGTTAGTGGCGCGTTTTACTTTCCAAAATAGTTGGAGAAGGTCTCAGAGGGATTAAGATCGCTATCTCCCCGCAGGTTTTTTTGTCGTGTTCAATTTCATCCCGGTAAAATCCAGCAGACCGTCATACTTTCATTTTCTTTCTACACCAGAAATGTCAATGCTGGTATTGTTCGTAGCCAGTCGTAAATCTCACATATGCCGGTCCATAGCTTGAAGAGTCTGTGGAGAGTCTCACCACACACATCGCAATGACCTGATTCCCAGAGATACCCGGGACATATTCGATTCCCCTCCTCCCCCTCCCTCCCTCCCTCCCCCCTCCTCCCTCCCTCCCCCCCCCCCTCTACCAGATGAAGCTGTTTGGCCAATATGTCATTTTTTTCCCCCAGTCTGTTCACAAAGAGTGGGCTTTGTCCTCTCCGAGACTAAGCAGTTATGTTCTGCAAGACGAGCAGAGGATGTGATGATCCAGAGCAGTTGTAACGTCACATTAACATGTCTCACAGCTGGTAAGATCAATTCCAAGGAGCCTGGACAGTGTTTTCTCTCCGTCTAACTTTACACAGATCACTGGCATTGATTGCTTGTTGCTAAACGGAACCGAATTGCATCATGTCAAAAACATAAATACATTTTGTGTTGATGATGATAATTCTGAGTTAATTATCATAATTATAAAGGTTTAGGGATTGGATGCAAATTAAATCATTATCAGTACGCCG
>PIJE02000015.1:1094167-1114480 GCA_002895965.2 Coryphaenoides rupestris
TCTCTCTCTCTCTCTCTCTCCTCTCTCTCTCTCTCTTTCTCACACACACACACTCACACACACACACACACACACACACACACACACACACACACACACCCATGAACTCAAACACACCAACATAAACAGTGTGGGTCACCAGCATTATGTATACTGTGAGAAGCAAATTCTAACTCGCTCTCTCTTACACAAGATTCAAGATTCAAGAAGTTTAATTGTCACACCCACACATACAGGGTGTGCAGTGAAAAGAACAGAACAATACAAATATCACAAATATCACAAATTGAAGGGAAACACACACACACATATACAAACATACATACATATACACATGCATGCACACTTGTGGGTGTTCTTCATCAGCGACGGGTTCTGTTCGGACGCCTGCTGAGGTATCGCTGGAGGACTCAGGATGTTCTGTGTGTCACACTCTCTGTCACGGTGGATCACTTGGATAACTGAACGAGTGGACGTTCTTGACCAGTGGCTGATAACACACACCAGCAGCAGAAGCGATCGTGTCGTCCGTCCGTCGTTCAAACGGAGCTCACGTCACACACACATCACATCGGCTCTCAGCGGGAGATCAATGGTGCTGGACTTCACAATGGGGCCAATGTCAGAGGGCCGGTCCCTGGGGGGCTCACACGCCACCAGTAGAGCTGGGGGGGACTACGGCGGTCCGTGCTAGTGGTGTAAATAATGCATTAGAGGCAATGGTCAATGACAGAATACAAATCAGGTCACACACACACATGCGCACACACACACACACAAAGACAGACACACACAGACAGACACACACAGACAGACACACACACACACACACACAGACACACAGACAGACAGACAGACACACACACACACACACACACACACACACACACACACAGACAGACAGACACACACAGACAGACAGACACACACACAGACACACGCACACTCACACTCACACACACACACACACACACACACACAGACAGACAGACAGACACACACACAGACACACACACACACACACACACACACACACACACACACACACACACACAGACAGACAGACAGACAGACACATACACTGTCATCGATGTTGTAAGAGCAACGGTTTCTGGATTTCAGAGGGATACTCGACTGATGTCTAACTTAAAGTTAACCTAATCTTTAAACAGACCTCTTACTCTGCTGGTCGGTAATTCTCCAAATGACTGGTTTTAATTCCCAGGGAAGTAGGCGGGAAAGAACCCTGCCACCTGCCTTCACTGTTACAAGATTAATTTCCCTAATCCGTACTAATTCTTTCACAGGCACAACATTTTTTTTTTGTGCCTTGGCTGAGTGTTAGTTTTAATATTCAGGCTGTTGCAAACTTTTGACTCTCTGGCGTTTTTTTTACAATCTAGAAACATGACAGGTCCAGTCCAGGTGTCCACCAGTATGTGGGCAGACGCACGGTGGTACGTACAGTTATGGATATATATATATATATATATATATATATATATATATAGTAAAGTAAAGATGTCGCGGCCGTGCCTCGTTGCCGTCGTGGTAGCTCCGCAGCGTTTTCTTAAGATGCATCTTCTTAAGCTGTTCTTTTTTAAGACATTTACATTCAGGGCATTTGGCAGACACTTTTATCCAAAGCAACTTACCAGAGTACATTTGTTGAAGGAGACAGTAATATATCTCTGTGGTACATAAAGAAGATATAAAGATTCTTTCCCTTCAACTTGTGATATTTGCATTGTTCTGTTGCACACTCCGCTGGGCATCCCCACTTTTTCATTTCACTGCATATCCTGTATGTGTGTGTGACCATTAAACTTCTTGAATCTTGAGTCTTGAGTCTTACGGGTGTTGTCAGCCACCGAAGCCGACCAATCAAATGAAGCGGTGTGTGTGTGTGTGTGTGTGTGTGTGTGTGAATGTGTGTGTGACCTCAATTACAGTTTATCTCTGAGTCAGAGTCAGAGTCAGAGTCAGAGTCCCCGGCGCGGTGCTGAGGTGCTGAGTCACGTTAATGAAGATCACCGTCAGTCAGCGCAAGCCGCCCCTCCCTCCCTCCTCCTCCCCTCCTCCTCCCCTCCCTCCCCTCCTCCGCCCAGAACAGCGTGTGATTGACATCATAACGCAGCATTTCTTCAACTTCATCACGTCTTCATATCCAGCTGAGAGATGCTGTGTTTATATATTACAACAACTCTTTATGAATGTTTGATTTTATTTCACTTTATTTATTATTATTTTTTTTACTCAGGAAAATGGGGGTGTTACTATTAAGCGGTAAAGTCAGCACTTTTTACCTGGCTGGCGGTGGCGTAAACAACAGAAGAAGAAAAGACTGGATCTCCGCAGGAGAAGGTGTTGATTAGATGTTACTCGGCTGCTCTCGTCCAAATCTGAGAACGCGGTAAAAAAACGAAGACCTGCAAACCCAATATATATTCATGAGGACAATTACAGAGTGTGTTCATATTAACATACCTTTACATTATCACCTCGTTCCAGATAGTATGGAGCGCTGGTGTCAGATGTGGAATCACTGACAATTAATAGGATGTTGTGAATCAATATGATTTCTGTGTGATCTTTGAAGGTTGTTGTTGTTGTGTTGTTGTTGATTGATGGTGGTTGCTGGTGTTGTTGATGGTGTGGTGATGGTGTTGAAACGCGAGGGCTGGGTCGTTGTTCAGCTGCTGGTATGATATGTAATTTCGGGCATTGACCTTCGACTTAGACTTAACACATATTTGTGGTCACTTTTTCGACAACAATCTCTTCCCGAAGAGCTAAAATATTCATGACTTTTGGTGTGAATAAGTGTTGAATGGCCAAATGTGGCAATTGTTACTCGACATAAAATCTTAAATATGTATCCGCGATGATGGGATGTTGCATCGCTTAATAATAATACTAATAATAATATGGAGTGCGCACCCTTACGTGCAGCATTTCTCTGTTCTGTGTCAAGTCCCAATAAAATGGTATCAAATTGCACGGCGTAGTTATTGTGCTCCAGACAACAGTCGACTGCGGTTCTGTGCGGCGTCATAATATGTATGATTCAATATTACTTTGCTCGTCACCGTGACACTTGACAACCCCTTGTAGATTTGCTGAAACTGCAGGCAACATTAAAGCCGTTGTTATAATGGATATTTGAGCGCACATCAGACGAGTTAGTCATCTTGGAGAGAGAGCGCTGTATGCCTAATGGAGGGTTGCTATGGCAAAGGGCAACCATAGCGGCTGAAAAGTACAAAAAGTGTCAAACGCGAGGATATTTTCTCCAACTTCACTTGAGACATTCGCCGTTTCGCCGTTTCATCACTTCAAGCCGATTCCGAATGAAGCCGTTAAATCCGTTACAAAGCTTTTTTTTTTTTACTCTTCCCGTAAGATGCGCAGAACGTGAGTGTCGACTGATTGTCAATTGTGTCCGCACGACTCTCATTGTTTAGATCGCTGTAACGCCGACAAGTGACTGGTAAAGCAACACCATGGCAGGGGGAACAACAAACCCGATGCGGCGTTCCAATCCGCATAATCACCGTCTTATTATTCAGATTAGTCTATCACTGTTGATTAATGCCTCCATACAAATATGTGCAGAAGGTCTGGCTAATCTCAGAGCCGTTGCTTTGATCAAGAGGATCTCTGGCTGCTGGTGTGTTTTCCGGCGAGCGCGCTGGGGGCCATGATTGTTGCTTATTGATCAAGAGACCCCTGCGTAGGGTCTTTAACTCCCACCTCCGGAAGAACTTCTCGTGCATCCCGGGGGAGGTTGGGGACATGGAACCTGAGTGGGCCATGTTCAGAGCCTCCATTGTAGAGGCTGCAGCTCGTAGCTGTGGTCAAAAGGCTGTCGGTGCCTGTCTGGCGGCAACCCAAGAACCCGTTGGTGGACACCAGCGGTGAAGGAAGCCGTCAGGCTGAAGAAGGAGGCCTTTCGGGCCTGGTTGGCCAGGGGTCTCCTGAAACAGCAGACAGGGTACCGGGAGGCCAAAAGGACCGCAGCTTCAGCGGGTTGCTGAAGCAAAAAACCCCGGGTGTGGGAGGAGTTCGGGGAGGCCATGGAGCAGGACTTCGGTTGCCTCAAGGAGGTTCTGGAACTGTCCGGCGACTCAGAAGGGAAGCAGGGCTTGGCTCAGGCTGTGCTCAGTCGGGGAGGAGAACCTGCTGACCCAGACTGAGATATTGTCGGGCGGTGGAAAGAACACTTTGAGGAGCTCCTGAACCCGACCAGTACGTCCTCGGGGAGAGGCAGAGTCTGAAGACTCGGGGGAAGTCTGCACCCATATCCTTGGTAGAGGTCGCTGAAGTAGTCCAAAAGCTTGCAGTGGCAAGGCGCCAGGTGTGGATGAGATTCGCCCTGAGATGCTGAAGGCTCTGGACATTGTCGGGCTGTCGTGGCTGACACGCCTAGTCAATGTAGCGTGGAGGTCGGGGACAGTACCTGTGGAGTGGCAGACCCGGGGTGGTGGTCCCCATTTTCAAGAAAGGGGACCGGAGGGTGTGCTCCAACTATCGGGGTATCACACTGCTCAGCCTCCCGGGAAAGTTTATTCAGGGTGCTGGAAAGGAGGCTCCGGCCGATGTCGAACCTCAGCTTCCAGGAGGAACAATGCGGTTTCCGTCCTGGCCGTGGAACAGTGGACCAGCTCTTTACCTCGCGGGTTGTTGGGGGGCGCATGGGAGTTTGCACATCCAGTCTACATGTGCTTTGGTGGACTTTGGAGAAGGCCTATGACCGTGTCCCCCGGGAATCATGGATGCGGGGGTACTTACGGGAGTACTGGGGTACCGGGGCCGTTGGTAGTGCCATTCGGTCCCTGTACGAACAAAGTGCGAGCTGCGTCCGTATTTCTCGGCACAAAGTCAAGCATGTTCTCAGTGGGTGTTGGACCGCCAAGGTTGCCCTTGTCACCGGTTCTGTTCGTGATCTTCACGGACAGAATCTCAAGGCGCAGCCGAGGTGAGGAGAGTGTCCGGTTTGGGGACCTCAGAATTGCATCTCTGCTCTTTGCAGAATGATGTGGTTCTGTTGGCTACATCAGACCGTGACCTCCAGCATGCATGGGGCGGTTTGCAGCCGAGTGTGAAGCGGTCGGGATGAGAGTCAGCACCTCCAAGTCTGAGGCCATGGTTCTCTGCCGGAAAACGGTGGAGTGTTCCCTCCGGGTTGGGAGTGAGTTGCTGCCCCAAGCGAAGGAGTTCAAGTATCTCGGGGTCTTGTTCACCGAGTGAGGGCAAAAATGGAGCGGGAGATGGACAGACGGATCGGTGCAGCGTCTGCAGTGATGCGGGCGCTGTACCGGTCCGTTGTGGTGAAGAGGGAGCTGAGCCGGAAGGCGAAGCTTTCGATTTACTGGTCCATCTACGTTCCAACCCTCACCTATGGTCACGAGCTTTGGGTAGTGACCGAAAGAATGAGATCGCGGATACAAGCGGCCGAAATGAGTTTCCTCCGCAGGGTGGCTGGGCTCAGCCTTAGAGATAGGGTGAGGAGCTCAGACATCCGGAGGGAGCTCGGAGTAGAGCCGCTGCTCCTCCGCATCGAAAGGAGTCAGCTGAGGTGGTTCGGGCATCTGATTAGGATGCCCCCCGGGCGCCTCCCTTTGGAGGTTTTCCGGCACGTCCAACTGGGAGGAGACCCCGGGGCAGACCCAGAACCCGCTGGAGAGATTATATATCTCGTCTGGCCTGGGAACGCCTCGGCGATCCCCCAGGAGGAACTAGAGAGGTGTGCTGGGGAGAAGGAAGCCTGGGGGGCCCTGCTTAGCCGGCTGCCACCGCGACCCGAACCCGGATTAAGCGCGACGCGAATGGATGGATGGATGGATGGACGTCTCAGATGGGGTTAATCGAAAACACGGGCCCGCCCTGTCAGGATCACCCCTCCCCGCGCCCCCAGTCCACCCACCGCACCGCTGACCATGTGACCCAGCTGGGTGGTGGTGGTTTGCGGAGTCCCTGAATCCAGAGGAGGGGGGGGACGCCCGGGGGGGGGGGGGGCTGTGAGTGACACGGGGTGACGGAAACCCTGAACCCCCTCCTGCTGACAGGAAATGAATGTGGGGCTCACGTACCGGCAGGCCGTCGTATCGCATGTGGCTCACTCTGGAATTGATACGTCTGCAGCCGGAGACACGCGTTGACGTGACTTAAGACGCGCGTTCTTGTTCCTAGACGCTGGTTTACTGCTGCTGATCCACCGGCACATTAAAACACGCACCCAGGAATGAATTCACTTCACTACTCTGTCAATGGACACTTGAATAACTCACCATCTCCACAAGGAGCCCTGCGTGGGTGTGAACAATAAACGGTAAACAATATCATATTTAAAGTATAAATACAGAAAACAAGCGTGTAAATATATAACGTTTGCTGGCTCTAGTGTTTGATGAGCTAAACACAGTTCATTGCATAAGTGGGCACAGTGAACAGTAACCTACATCCTTGACATATGTTGAGGATATACTTATATGCTATAAATAATATTACAAGTAAAACGGGCAACACGTGTTAAGCGGCGTTAAGTGATCGTGTTTCTCGTGCGCTAATGGGGCTGCGTTGTGTACGGACCTGCAGTTGCTAGCCTTCACCCGATGCACCTAGCTTACCGCGGCTCTAGCTAAAGCCGTGCGGTTATCGCGGCGGCGGCGGCGGCGTGGCGGCTAACATTTCCGCGGCATGCCGAGCATGCGGTGTGAGCGGGCGAAGTGTGTTGTCAAGGTTGTCACGTTACAAGCCGGCGACACAGCGATCTGAGCGCACCGCGGCAGTTGCTGTTTGTTCCCAAATTACATGTCAATCACAGAATTAGGTTATGCCTTCGGAAGAATGCACTCCTGGCTGCTGGAACCGCTGAGCATTGCCGAGCCCCCCCCCGCTCCCCCTTCTACCCCCCCCCCCCCTTTTTACCTGGCTGGCGGTGGCGTAAACAACAGAAGAAGAAAAGACTGGATCTCCGCAGAAGAAGGTGTTGATTAGATGTTACTCGGCTGCTCTCGTCCAAATCTGAGAACGCGGTAAAAAAACGAAGACCTGCAAACCCAATATATATTCATGAGGACAATTACAGAGTGTGTTCATATTAACATACCTTTACATTATCACCTCGTTCCAGATAGTATGGAGCGCTGGTGTCAGATGTGGAATCACTGACAATTAATAGGATGTTGTGAATCAATATGATTTCTGTGTGATCTTTGAAGGTTGTTGTTGTTGTTGATGGTGTTGTTGATGATGGTGTGGTTGATGGTGTGGAACCGAGGGCTGGGTCATTGTCTCAGCTGCTGGTATGATATGTATTTCGGCATTGACCTTCGACTTAGACTTAACACATATTTTTGGTCACTTTTTCGACAACAATCTCTTCCCGAAGAGCTAAATATTCATGACTCTTGGTGTGAATAAGTGTGATGGCCAAATGTGCAATTGTTACTCTACATAACAATCTTAAATATGTATCCCGATGATGGGATGTTGCATCGCTTAATAATAATACTAATAATAATATGGAGTGCACACCTTACATGCAGCATTTCTGTTCTGTGTCAAGTCCCAATAAAATGGTATCAAATTGCACGGCGTAGTTATTGTGCTCCAGACAACAGTCGACTGCGGTTCTGTGCGCGTCATAATTATGTATGATTCAATATTACTTTGCTCGTCACCGTGACACTTGACAACCCCTTGTAGATTTGCTGAAACTGCAGGCAACATTAAAGCCGTTGTTATAATGGATATTTTAGCGCACATCAGACGAGTTAGTCATCTTGGAGAGAGAGCGCTGTATGCTAATGGAGGGTTGCTATGGCAAAGGGCAACCATAGCGGCTGAAAGTAAAACAAAAGTGTCAAACGCGAGGATATTTTCCTCCAACTTCACTTGAGACATTCGCCGTTTCGCCGTTTCATCACTTCAAGCCGATTCGGAATGAAGCCGTTAAATCCGTTACAAAGCTTTTTTTTTTTCTCTTCCCGTAAGATGCGCAGAACGTGAGTGTCGACTGATTGTCAATTGTGTCGCACGACTCTCATTGTTTAGATCGCTGTAACGCCGACAAGTGACTGGTAAGCAACACCATGGCAGGGGGAACAACAAACCCGATGCGGCGTTCCAATCCCGCATAATCACCCGTCTTATTATTCAGATTAGTCTATCAACTGTTGATTAATGCCTCCATACAAATATGTGCAGAAGGTCTGGCTAATCTCAGAGCCGTTGCTTTGATCAAGAGGATCTCTGGCTGCTGGTGTGTTTTCCGGCGAGCGCGCTGGGGGCCATGATTGTTGCTTATTGATCAAGAGACCCCGCGCTGATGATGAAGAACACTGTTTACCTCCACCCATCTCTAATGATGAACAAAGCGATGCACCAGTCAAGCTGCTTTTTGAAGCCTGCAACTTGTGGCTGACGAGAACCAAACCAGGCTTCATACGTTTATGAAGAAAAGTTTGAGAAAGCGAAACTATATGCAATGCGGGGTCGGTGTGTATTTGGGCTAATAATTAGTTGACAATACTCTGAAGATTTGTCTGTACTTCCAAATCCATCGTTTATGAGTCATGACTATTCATTTCCTTCATTTCTTACCTCAGTACTTTGGGGAGAGTCATAAGGTCCGCCCGATGGCAACGGGCCATAAGTTATTATGAATACATTCATACTCTATATGATGATATGAATTTGCGTGGGCTGATCTGCCCCCCCCCTCTGCCACAGCCTTCCCACTGAAACATGTCCTGATATAACCTCCGCTGGCCCATATTCACCTGCACTTATCTATCGACCTACGAGCGGACGAGCCCAGACGTACTCAAACCCTCAAACCGTCGGACGTCCCCCCTCTGGATCTAATGTAATCCGTTGTACCACGGGGGGGAGGGGGAGGGGGGGGGGCTTAGCGGGTGCTTTCATGCTGCTCTCCAGCCACGCACGCGGACCCAGGAAGTATTTGCGATAATGATTTCACTCTTGCACTGAATTGCACTGAAAAGTCAAGCAGCAGCAGCAGCAGCAGCAGCAGCAGCAGCAGCAGCAGCCACCGCTAGAGTCTGAGGATGTGGCAGACATAGAGGAAGGGTGAGACTAATCAATCAGGGGAAGAGGGGCCGGTGGGGGGGCAGGGGTACCATAATCTATTAAACACAGCATTATTGAAATACGTTCAAATTAAAAGGCTATTTCCAGTTCTTTCACTGCTGCATCACGTAATGGGAGCCATTCATTGTGCGCAGTGTCGATAGCACGATTATCACAAATAAGCTAAAAGCAATTCACCCTGCGGTATTAACATAGTAATAGCTCCGAGAAAAGCAAAACTATGGCTTCCATTGGACCCGTGGATCATTTAGATCTGTTTTTGATTGTCGGGGATACGAGGTTCTCGCTGAGATTTGGTTAATTGCATTTCTTTGTGTTTGAGTCAACACACAACGGCCATTTGCTCCTCTGTGTGGTCCGTGGCGATGAGATCTCATTCATAAAAGGTTGATGAGACTTCTTGAGCGGCACAGTTGGAAAATTAGAGATTTCGGGGGAATGCATGCAGTTCCTCCTCACTGAAGATTTTGGTCGTAAAATTTCTCAATTCTATTTCAGCTTCAAAAATACTTTAAGTTGAACTCATACAGATTTTGAGTCTAGATTGTTGTCGAATTAATTATATGTTACAACTTACTATTATACATATTTCACAGATATGTAAAGAACACTGTTTACCTCCACGCACCTCCACCCCACCACACCACCTCCACCCGACCCCACCACCTCCACCCACTTCTCCATCCTAATCCTTTCCCTTTCATCACTCCCTCTCTTCTCCTCCTCTCTCTCCTTCATCCCTTTCTCTTCTCCTCCTCCTCTCTCTCTCTTCCTCCCTTTCTCTCTCTCTCCTCCTTCTCTCTCTCTCTCCTCCTTCTCTCTCTCTCTCCATCCCTTTCTCTCTCTCTCTCTCTCATCCTCCTTTCCTCTCCTCTCCTTCTCTCTCTCTCTCTCCTCTCTCCTCTCTCTCTCCTCCTCCTCCCCTCTTCCTTCCTCTCTCCCTCTCCCTCCACCTCTCATCTTTCTCTCTCTCTCTCATCTCTCTCCTCTCTCTCTCTCTCTCTCTCTCTCTCTCTCTCTCTCTCTCTCTCTCTCTCTCTCTCTCTCCCGCTCTCTCTCTCCCTCATCTTGGTCACTGTATCCAGGCTCCTGACTTCTACATGGGGTTGGGTTACGCTAGTTCACCATCACCGCCAAACGAATCGCCATCCTCAGCTTATCGGTGGTGGGGGTTTGGGCGCCCGTCGTACCCTGGGCAGGCTTGTGTTGTCTCGGAGCATTAGCCCCCTGTAGGGTCTCCCAGAGGTCAAAAGTGTCCTCTAAGGGATCCGGGCCCAGACTAAGAGCGATTTCAAAGACCCCATGAAAGACTTCCCGGGAAAGAACATCAGCCGACTCGGCCGGAGCGAAGGGAAAATCCGTGGGCAGGCCCTCTGGAGCAGTACTGGGAAGAGGAGCTCGTCGGCGATCGTCTGGTGGCCGGACCGTTGGATCCACGGGGCCCTGGCCGGGCCACACGCCCCGAAAAAGACAACGTGGAGTCATCCTCCCTGTGGCTCTACTACCTGCAGGGAGAGTCATTGGGGTCGGGTGCATTGTATAACCGGGCGGTAGGCAAAAGCGGGGTCCTGGGCGTGCGGATTCCCCGTCATCGCCGACTGGTTCTAGGGACGTGGAACGTCACCTCACTGGCGGGGAAGGAGCCGGAGCTGGTGCGGGAGGTGGAGCGCGGTATCCTAACTAGATATGGTTGGGCTCACCTCCACGCATCAGCACCGGGTCTGGAACCAAACTCCTGGAGAGGGGCTGGACCCTCTACTTCTCCGGAGTTGCCCAGGGTGTGAGGCGCCAGGCGCGGTGTGGGGGATACTCACCAAGTCCCCGGCTGAGCGCCGCTGTGTTGGAGTTCTCTCCGGTGGACGAGAGGGTCGCCTCCATGCGACTACGAGTCGCTGGGGGGAAGGCTCTGACTGTTGTGTGTGCCTTACGCACCAAACAGCAGCTCAGAGTATCCGGCCTTCTTGAGTCCTTGGGTGACATCCTGGAAAGGGTTCCATCCGGGGACTCCATAGTTCTACTGGGGGGACTTCAACGCACACGTGGGCAATGATGGAGAAACCTGGAGGGGAGTGATTGGGATGAACGGCCCTGCCCGATCTGAACCAGAGTGGTGTTTTGTTATTGGACTTCTGTGCTAGTCATGGACTGGCCATAACAAACACCATGTTCGAACATAGGGTGGTCACAAGTGTACCTGGTACCGGACCACCTTAGGCCAAAGGTCGCTGATCGACTTTGTAATGCGTATCAGCAGATCTGCTGCCGCATGTTTTGGACACTCGGGTTGAAGACGAAGGAGCAGACACGCTGTCAACTGATCACCACCTGGTGTCGGTGAAGTTGGATCAGATGGCGGCGGGAGGCTGTCCAACAGACTGGGGTAACCCAAACGTGTAGTGAGGTGTGAACTACGGGGAACGTCTGGTTCGGCAAACCCCTCGTCCGTAGGATCTTTAACTCCCACCTCCGGAAGAAACTTTCGTGCATCACGGGGGAAGTTGGGGACATGGAACCTGAGTGGGCCATGTCAGAGCCTCATTGTAGAGGCTGCAGCTCGAGCTGTGCGTCAAAAGGCTGTCGGTGCCTGTCCGTGGGGCGGCAACCAAGAACCCTTGGTGGACACCAGCGTGAAGGAGGAGCCGTCAGGCTGAAGAAGGAGGGCCTTTCGGGCCTGGTTTGGCCCGGGGTCTCCTTGAAACAGCAGACAGGTCCGGGAGGCCAAAAAGGTACCCGGCCGGCTTCAGCGCGTCTGCTGACAGGAAAACCCGGGTGTGGGCAGGAGTTTCGGCGGAGGCCATGGAGGCAGGACTTTCGGTTGGCCTCAAGGAGGTTCTGGCAAACTGTCCGGCGACTCAGGAAGGGAAAGCAGGGCTTGGCTCAGGCTGTGCTCAGTCGGGGAGGAGAACTGCTGACTCAGACTGAGGATATTGTCGGGCGGTGGAAAAGAACACTTTGAGGAGCTCCTGAACCCGACCAGTACGTCCTCGGGGGGAAGAGGCAGGAGTCTGAAGACTCGGGGGAAGTCTCACCCATATCCTTGGTAGAGGTCGCTGAAGTAGTCAAAAGCTCTTCAGTGGCAAGGCGCCAGGTGTGGATGAGATTCGCCCTGAGATGCCTGAAGGCTCTGGACATTGTCGGGCTGTCGTGGCTGACACGCCTAGTCAATGTAGCGTGGAGGTCGGACAGTACCTGTGAGTGCAGACCGTGGGTGGTGGTTCCCCAATTTTTTCAAGAAAGGGGACCGGAGGGTGCCCAACTATCGGGTATCACACTGCTCAGCCTCCCCGGGAAGTTTATTCCAGGGGTGCTTGGAAAGGAGGCTTCCGCCGATTGTCGAACCTCAGCTCCAGGAGGAACAATGCGGTTTCCGTCCTGGCCGTGGAACAGTGGACCAGCTCTTTACCCTCGCAGGGTTGTTGGGGGGCGCATGGGAGTTTGCCCATCCAGTCTACATGTGCTTTGTGGACTTGGAGAAGGCCTATGACCGTGTCCCCCGGGGAATCATGTGGGGGGTACTAACGGGAGTATGGGGTACCGGGGCCGTTGGTACGTGCATTCGGTCCTGTACGAACAAAGTGCGAGCTGCGTCCGTATTCTCGGCACAAAGTCAAGCATGTCTCAGTGGGTGTTGGACTCCGCCAAGGTTGCCCCTTGTCACCGGTTCTGTTCGTGATCTTCATGGACAGAATCTCAAGGCGCAGCCGAGGTGAGGAGAGTGTCCCGGTTTGGGGACCTCAGAATTGCATCTCTGCTCTTGCAGATGATGTGGTTCTGTTGGCTACATCAGACCGTGACCTCAGCATGCACTGGGGCGGTTTTGCAGCCGAGTGTGAAGCGGTCGGGATGAGAGTCAGCACCTCCAAGTCTGAGGCCATGGTTCTCTGCCGGAAAACGGTGGAGTGTTCCCTCCGGGTTGGGAGTGAGTTGCTGCCCAAGCGAAGGAGTTCAAGTATCTCGGGGTCTTGTTCACGAGTGAGGGCAAAATGGAGCGGAGATGGACAGACGGATTGGTGCAGCGTCTGCAGTGATGCGGGCGCTGTACCGGTCCGTTGTGGTGAAGAGGGAGCTGAGCGGAAGGCGAAGCTTTCGATTTACTGGTCCATCTACGTTCCAACCCTCACCTATGGTCACGGAGCTTTGGGTAGTGACCGGAAAGAATGAGATCGCGGATACAAGCGGCCGAAATGAGTTTCCTCCGCAGGGTGGCTGGGCTCAGCCTTAGAGATAGGGTGAGGAGCTCAGACATCCGGAGGGAGCTCGGAGTAGAGCCGCTGCTCCTCCGCATCGAAAGGAGTCAGCTGAGGTGGTTCGGGCATCTGATTAGGATGCCCCCCGGGCGCCTCCCTTGGAGGTTTTCCGGGCACGTCCAACTGGGAGGAGACCCCGGGGCAGACCCAGAACCCGCTGGAGAGATTATATATCTCGTCTGGCCTGGGAACGCCTCGGGATCCCCCAGGAGGAACTAGAGAGTGTGGCTGGGGAGAAGGAAGCCTGGGGGGCCCTGCTTAGCCGGCTGCCACCGCCGACCCCGAACCCGGATAAGCGGACGCGAAATGGATGGATGGATGGATGGACGTTTATAATAAAATGCACCAGTCAAGCTGCTTTTTGAAGCCTTCATACGTTTTATGAAGAAAAGTTTGAGAAAGCGAAAACTATATGCAATGCGGGGTCTGGTGTGTATTTAAATAATTAGTTGACAATACTCTGAAGATTTGTCTGTACTTCCAAATCCATCGTTTATGAGTTCATGACTATTCATTTCCTTCATTTTCTTACCTCAGTACTTTGGGGAGAGTCATAAGGTCCGCCCGATGCAACGGGCCATAAGTTTATTATGAATACATTCATACCTCTATATGATGATATGAATTTGCGTGGGCCCGATCAGCCCCCCCCCCCCCCCCCCTCCCCCCTCTGCCACAGCCTTCCCACTGAAACATGTCCTGATATAACCTCCGCTGGCCCATATTCACCTGCACTTATCTATCGAACCTACGAGCGGACGAGCCCAGACGTACTCAAACCCTCAAACCGTCGGACGTCCCCCTCTGGATCTAATGTAATCCGTTGTACCACGGGGGGAGGGGGGGGGGGGGGGGGGGCTTAGCGGTGCTTCATGCTGCTCTCCAGCCACGCACGCGGACCCAGGAAGTATTTTGCGATAATGATTTCACTCTTGCACTGAATTGCACTGAAAAGTCAAGCAGCAGCAGCAGCAGCAGCAGCAGCAGCAGCAGCAGCAGCACAGCAGCAGCGAGCAGCATCAGCCACCGCTAGAGTCTGAGAATGTGGCAGACATAGAGGAAGGGTGAGACTAATCAATCAGGGGGAAGAGGGGCCGGTGGGGGGGGCAGGGGTACCATAATCTATTAAACACAGCATTATTGAAATACGTTCAAATTAAAAGGCTATTTCCAGTTCTTTTCACTGCTGCATCACGTAATGGGAGCCATTCATTGTGCGCAAGTGTCGATAGCACGATTATCACAAAATAAGCTAAAAGCAATTCACCCTCCGGTATTAACATAGTAATAGCTCCGAGGAAAGCAAACTATGGCTTCCATTGGACCCGTGGATCATTTAGATCTGTTTTTGATTGTCGGGGATACGAGGTTCTCGCTGAGATTTGGTTAATTGCATTTCTTTGTGTTTGAGTCAACACACAACGGCCATTTGCTCCTCTGTGTGGTCCGTGGCGATGAGATCTCATTCATAAAAGGTTGATGAGACTTCTTGAGCGGCACAGTTGGAAAATTAGAGATTTCGGGGGAATGCATGCAGTTCCTCCTCACTGAAGATTTTGGTCGTAAAATTTCTCAATTCTATTTCAGCTTCAAAAATACTTTAAGTTGAACTCATACAGATTTAGAGTCTAGATTGTTGTCGAATTAATTATATGTTACAACTTACTATTATACATATTTCACAGATATGTAAATGAGTAAATTTGTCTTTGAACAAAACAGCTCCCCTGAACTCCACAGCTGAAATAGACTTCTGATATACATCAAGAAGGGCAAATTGATTTAATAAAATATAGTCTCATTTTAATAAAAATGAAATTAGATTACATCTCAGCACACTTCACTCATGTTATATTGAAACTGACCTTGGGTTCAAAACACATTAAATAATATATGATATTTCCCTCTATCTTACGTCTCTCTCTCGATGGGCTTATCTGCCTCTCCGTTGGGCATATGTGTTACTTAGCTCCGCGTTTAGCCAGCAAGCGCCCATAAAGTCAGAGGGAACAATTGTGCACACAATAAACAATGCGCTGTTTGTTTCTGCTCTAATTTCCGGTCAACAGTTACCTGCTTCTTTCATGTGTGTGTGTGTGTGTGTCTGTGTCTGTGTGTGTGTGTACTAATATATATTTTATATATATATATATATATATGACCGAACCCCAGAAGTAGAGCAGGAAGTTGATTTTCTCCTCCTAACCAGATAATTGACTAAGATAAAGCACGGTCCATATAGGACAATGACATTACAAAGGCAACGGGAAATTTCATGACAAAGATCACGGTGAAGGAAAGAGAAAAAAAAAAAAGGTTTAGAATGAGGAGAGAGGAGGAGAGGAGCACAGCGGCGTTCTCTCTTTCACGGAGCGGAGGATCCTATGGGACCACTTGGCCAGGATAACCATGACAAGGGTTTGCTCTGCGTAGGCCTATAGTCCTGCCTGTGAATGCTAATGAGGAGCCACAATGCAACGGAGACGTCTCTTAATATATTTTACATCTTGTGTTCAGAGGTCTCCCGCGCACCCTCGCCATCAGCAAGGAAACTTCACGATCAATACCCGGCCGGCTCAAGGTTACCACTGTTTCACCGTATCCATTAGAAATGAAAAAAATACACTCTCACTCACTGACTCACAAGGAACGGTCTCCGTGGCCTCCCGATGCCGGACGTTCCCGTTGCACTGAGGAACGTTCGGATTCCCAGGCAGCGCTCTTATGAAACGAGTCAGATCGATCCAGCTTGATGTCCAAATTATCGGAAAAATTGCGCATGTACTTTCCTTATTGAATACCAATTTTATGGAATTTTCTGCCTTTTTTTTCTTTCAAGGTAAGGCACCGTAAGGCACAATTCTTGAGGTCCAATGAGCTCGGAATAATTCATACAATTTTTCTCAAGCATTGATTGAATGCTAGAAATATTGAAGAATTGGTGAAACACTGTATTTAATTCTGTTGACATAATAGAGAGAGAGACTTCTTAAAAGTTTATCTGGACACTGACAATTAGTCATTTCACTTGAAACCCACTTGGATGTCGACACATTTTTACACAGATTATCAATGGTTCAAACAAACCCCTATACAAAATCGACACAATATCATACCTAAATTAATTAAATGTATGGTAATACTGTTCATAATATACAATATACAGTGTCACTCACTATTGAGCTCTTTAAAATTGTAATCAATGTACATTTGCATGATAATAAGGATATGGATGTGTGATGCTCTCAATGTCAAGAGTATTAGTTCTTCGATCTTTGGACCTTATAAGATCTTTTTATTTATTCATGTATGTATTATGTTTATATTTATGTATTATTCAATTGTTTGTTCATCAATAGTTAACCACATAAATAAATATATGCGTTTATTGTACTTTTAAAATATTTGTTGTACTTTTTCACTTTACTCAGTTAATTATTTACCTAGCTAGCTCGTTAGCTAATTTGTCCTTTATTTCTCGCGGTGCCTCCTGTTTCCTGCTGTGTGTATAATGGTGGCTTAATAATCAAATTGAAGCCGCTACTTAGGTGCAGGAGAATGCGGTGGAGAGATTGTGTTGCGCGAGCCTCGGTGTACAGTAGAGAGTTGTGTTGAGGTGGGGGGGGGGAGCTGGGCCGTACTGCCCAGTTTAAGCGTGTACACGGCAGGAGATCCAATTGTTATTGCTCCAGGCATCCCTCTGGCTGGAGCCGATGGGTTTATAAGATGAATGTTAGCTTTACTGATGAAACACACTCGCTCTTCTGTGAAGCAAGCAGAAATATCCCGATCCCTGATTGCTGTGGAGTCCTAATGAAATACCTCTGAATATTACAGGTGAGGATGCCGGGGCGCCGGTTGATTGCACAACACGCAATCAAAATATTGAACCGAAGTACTGACCGTGAGTTTTTGTAGTTGACTCGACTCGCAAGGCTCATTTTTTTTTCATGTATTACCGACCGTTATACATACACAGTATACTGTATATACGCCTGCCAAATGCCCTAAATGTAAATGTAAATGTCATTATACCAGGAATGTTGTTGGAGGTCAATACCTGCGATGGTGTGTAAGACTTTAGTCTCAGTAAATGGCGGCAGCATGTCCTCATAGCAGCACACCTGCCTTGTTGACTTTATCTCTATCTTTAGACGATCCTCACACAGACTAGAATAGAAAAAAGTGATTGAAATAAATCGCAAAAGTGGATTTGGTTGACCAAAGTGACGCACCAATCTGTGAGCGGCGTTAATGTGTTTTTGGACCACGAAAGAAGTCTCGTCTGCGTAACTGAAGGGCTTTATTTTTTTACTTGTTGCTCGAAAAATGATTCTTGTCTTAGCAGGTCAGAAGAAAAACCTTGTCACGCTGTTCCATTCTGAACGTCTGCAATGAGAGAATCAAACAGCAGCGAACACAGAGAATGAAGAAGATGTGTTCATTCTTTAATAGATGAGACTGCCGTTAGGAGACAGTGATCACTCGCTTAAGGTGAGAATAGCGAGAGCGAGAAGGCTTCACAAATCCCCTTTGAGCGCGCAGACACTCAACGACCTGGAAGGAACCCGCATTTCCAATTCCTCCTCCGAGTCGGCGACCTCCACCTCCAGACCCGGATCACACCGACTTCTGACACCACCGGGCTTTGGTACGACGAGGACGAGGATGAGACGGAAGGAGACGGAGACTGTGGGTGCTGTGGAGGATTCTACCTGCCGAGCGCAGAAAGGAAGCCCTTGAACGAGCTGTCAGGATGTACAGGAGATATAATCGGAGCACTCATTAGGTGAAAGAGTTCTGGAAAGTAATCTGATGAAAAGACGGAATAATTACCATCTGCGTTGACGACGTGAAGTACCGTGATGATCCGTCCACAGAAAAAAAAAAAATGTAGCGTCTGAAATAATGAATCCCACCGTTGTTAATGACGGTCCTAAGACTGTGTTATTAACAAACGCCGTAATGACATCCAAAACATTTGCTCAAAATATGTATGGTAAATGTGTGCAATGATTAAAATATAGCAAATAATAGTGATTCAATTGTAGCAAATAAATGCAAAAAATACTCAAAAAACCATTATTCAAATGAGCAAAACATCGTCCATATTTGAGAGACTCCATCACATTTTAAGTCAGGAAGTCGTGTTAAAAAGTCTTCCAAATTGATCAAATGGTCTTCAGATGGAAATGGTCTTCACACAGAGCCTATACACTTGTCACTGATATACATTTCAAGAATCAACCCCACAATCATTTTTCAAATGATTCAAACTGCAGCATTTTTGTCTTTTATGTTTTATGGTGTTTTTATGGGACGAACAAGAACTAAATGGGAGCCTCTGTGTGAATACAAGGCACGGTGTGGATTGCTTCATTTAATAATTCAAATTTTTTTCTTCTTCTGAAGCAGTCACCCACATCGATTTTTTCATTTGAAATCCTGCATCTGGTAATTTGATAATTATGGGAGGGGATTATAATGAAGGCAGCAGGAGCAGTGGGTTAATTGGATGTTTCACCTCAACGGGGCCCGGATCTAAATCATCAAATCCACACGTTCTACGCTTTTTCCTTTTGCAGTGGGACAAAAAGTCGGGGGGGTGGAGTGGGGGGAGAGAGGGAGACAAATACAAAAACCCAAACTGTTTAAGATCCCTCCTTTTGACTCCCTCACGGTCGTCTGGCAATTTCCTCTCCCGGCGAGCTACACTGATGGGTCATGTTCGCGTTGTTTTGCTTGTTTATTTATTTACGCTCGAACACAATCACCTTCCCCTCACCGTGTACACGAGGCGTTAATAATAATTGCCGTTGCACATTCTGCTCATTAGCGTTATTTACCTCGCTGCTTTAGAAGCGGGAGAAGTCAACATTTGATCGTCACAAAGAAATACCATAATTAGATAATCGAGGAGTGCAGACTTTGTAATGTCGCTCTGTGATACGATGCTTACAAGTCTTTGAACATTGTATTCCATTTAGCATTTTCATCTGTGATTCATTTGAATATGACAATTAAATATTATATCTTAACTTATCTGCAAGTCAGGGAACTGTCAACGATATATATATATATATATAATATATATACATACTACATTTAAACCCAGTGGCCAGTTCTATTTGTTTCTTCAGATCATCAGAATTTATTTATCATCATTTTACACAGGAAACACAAGTACTCCCTTGTTCTCTCTATGTTTTTTAGAGTTGCCCATTTGGATGACATCCAGTCTGTTTTGGCCAAGAAACACATCCGATCGATACTGAGTGTGAAACGATATCCAATCTGATCTGACATTCAGACTCCAAATCTGAAGCCCTCTCTGAAACACACACACAGCGGGTCCCTCACCTGGACACCGCTGACCGCCGCCTCCTCCCCAGATCCTCTTTAGCGGTGGAGGAGGGCCAGCCTTCTGATCCACTCATCCAGGGGAACAAACCTGTGTTTCTTCTGCTGTCCCTGCAGGCTCCGGGCCCGACTAGATCAATGTTTAACGAACATCTCTCTCTGTCTCTCTCTCTCTCCTGCTTTTGCTCTCTCACTCTCTCTCTCTCTCTCTCTCTCTCTCTTGCTTTCACTCTCTCTCTCTCTCTCTCTCTCTCTCTCTCTCTCTCTCTCTCTCTCTCTCTCTCTCTCTCTCTCTCTCTCTCTCTCTCTCTCTCTCTCTCTTCTGCTCTCTCCTCTCTCTCTCTCTCTCTCTCTCTCCTCTCTCTCTCTCTCTCTCTCTCTCTCTCTCTCTCTCTCTCTCTCTCTCTCTCTCTCTCTCTCTCTCTCTCTCTCTCTCTCTCTCTCTCGCTGGATTGCTCTCTTTCTGTCTTGCTGTCTTTATACTCTCTCTCTCACTCTCACTCTCTCTCTCTCTCTCTCTCTCTCTCTCTCTGTGTGTGATTGATGTGCTCGCCTCTTGTGCGTTGTGATATTGTACCAGTGATCGTTT
>PIJE02000015.1:1114505-1122005 GCA_002895965.2 Coryphaenoides rupestris
AAGGCCGTCATGACATCCAAAACATTTGCCTCAAAATTGTATTGTAAATGTGTGCAATGATTAAAATATAGAAAATAATACTGATTCAATTGAGCAAATACATGCAAAAAATATCAAAAAACAATTATTCAAATGAGCAAAACATCGTCCATATTGAGAGACTCCATCACATTTTAAGTCAGGAAGTCGTGTTAAAAAGCTTCCAAATTGATCAAATGGTCTTCAGAATGAAATGGTCTGCACACAAGCCATTACACTTGTCACCTTATATACATTTCAAGAATCAACCCCACAATCATTTTTCAAATGATTTCAAACTGCAGCATTTTGTCTTTTATGTTTTTGGTGTTTTTATGGAGAGGAACAAGAACTAAATGGGAGCCTCTGTGTGAATACAAGGCACGGTGTGGATTGCTTCATTTAATAATTCAAATTTTTTTCTTCTTCTGAAGCAGTTCACCCCACATCGATTTTTTCATTTGAAAATCCTGCATCTGGTAATTTGATAATTATGGGAGGGGATTATAATGAAGGCAGCAGGAGCAGTGGGTTAATTGGATGTTTCACCTCAACGGGGCCCGGATCTAAATCATCAAATCCACACGTTCTACGCTTTTTCTTTTGCAGTGGGACAAAACTCGGGGGGAGTGGGGGAGAGAGGGAGACAAATACAAAAAACCCAAACTGTTTAAGATCCCTCCTTTTGACTCCCTCACGGTCGTCTGGCAATTTCCTCTCCCGCGAGCTACACTGATGGGCATGTTCGCGTTGTTTTGCTTGTTTAATTTATTACGCTCGAACACAATCACCTTCCCTCACCGGTGTACACGAGCGTTAATAATAAATTGCCGTTGCACATTCTGCTCATTAGCGTTATTTACCTCGCTGCTTTAGAAGCGGGAGAAGTCAACATTTTGATCGTCACAAAGAAATACCATAATTAGATAATCGAGGAGTGCAGACTTTGTAATGTCGCTCTGTGATACGATGCTTACAAGTCTTTGAACATTGTATCCATTTAGCATTTTCATCTGTGATTCATTTGAATATGACAATTAAATATTTATATTCTTAACTTATCTGCCAAGTCAGGGAAACTGTCAACGATATATATATTATATATATATACATACTACATTTAAACCCAGTGGCCAGTTCTATTTGTTTCTTCAGATCATCAGAATTTATTTTATCATCATTTTACACAGGAAACACAAGTACCTCTTGTTCTCTCTATGTTTTTAGCGTTGCCATTGGATGACATCCAGTCTGTTGTTGGCCAAGAAACACATCCGATCGATACTGAGTGTGAAACGATATCAACTGATTCTGACATTCAGACTCCAAATCTGAAGCCCGGTCTGCTGAAACACACAAGCGACAGCGGGACCTCACCTGGACACCGCTGACCGCCGCCTCCTCCCCAGATCCCTTTAGCGGTGGAGGAGGGCCCAGCCTTCTGATCCACTCATCCAGGGGAACAAACCGTGCTGTTTCTTCTGCTGTCCCTGCAGGCTCCGGGCCCGACTAGATCAATGTTTAACGAACATCTCTCTCTGTCTCTCGCTCTCTCCTGCTTTTGCTCTCTCACTCTTTTCTCTCTCTCTCTCTTGCTTTCACTCTCTCTCTCTCTCTCTCTCTCTCTCTCTCTCTCTCTCTCTCTCTCTCACTCTCTCTCTCTCTTGTTTCTCTCTCTCTCTCTCTCTTCTGCTGTCTCTCTTGTTTGCTCTCTCTTTCTCTCTTTCTCTCTCTCTTTCTGTGTTTCTGTCTTTATATCTCTCTCTTTCTGCCTCTCTCTCACTCTCTCTCTCTCTCTCTATCTGTGTGTGATTGAAGGAGGTTTAGAAGGTGCTTGGACAGTAAGGTGACCACACACAGAAGAAAGAAAATAAATCAACTTAAAGGGTGTTGAGTCAACATGCTCCGGCGCAGACTAAAAGCGAATCCGAGATCAAATTGCCCACCAGCCCCTTTAATAATAAAGAATAAGCCAGCCCAGCACACCGACGGGGCTTATCTGTGTCCGCGGTGGCCCAGCCAGGGGCTAAACACACTGCAGGTAGTGACACTGGGTGGAGGGGAGGAGGAAGAACAAGCTTCCTGTGGTTGTTGACATATTTGTGTTCTTCTTTATCGCCGTCTTTTACACCATTTATCAATATCAACACCGGGTGGGTAATGAAATGTGAGATTCTATCCAGTGAACTCCATTGCAACTTTTGGCAAGCTGCGATGGAGATGTTGTTTGTGTCTCTGATCTGGATGTCTGTCTGTATCGAGGTCGACACTCTCAGTGCTATTCTGAACGGACCTTTTTTGAGAGCAGTCTGACTTTTGACTGCAACAGATAAACATATATACACACATGTTTGCATTTATTTCAGCAAAAGTACAAAACAATCCCAAATAGATACACTCTTAAAAGAGGCTGTGTTCGTTCACTCATGCGCCGTAGTGCAGTTTGGCCGTCCATTTATTTGAGCAAAAGTACAAAACAATCCCAAATAGATACACTCTTAAAAGAGGCTGTGTTCGTTCACTCATTCGCCGTAGTGCAGTTTGGCCGTCACCATTTTGTATTGTTGAGTTTTCCGTTGCATCACTAGTGTCCTTATGCCCCGTCTCCTCCTTCGCTCAGCTTCTGGGTGATTTCTCTTATATTTGAGGTTGGGTCGGATTTCCCGGGAAAAAGGAACAAAGTGACATGTAAGCGTGGATAATTAACAAATATATGCTGAATATTTCATAGCTTTTTGAAATGTGCCCAAGGTTTAATTATGATTAGAACTAACATTAGTTTCTGATTGTTATTGTCTAAACCCACGGAGCTCAGAATGCACTTCTGATTCTTACATAATAGTAGCCTACCTTTAAGTTTCATTTGTCATTTGGTACCATCAACAGTTGACATATTCCCTATTTAATGTGTCGGCGTGATTCTGTACCCCAACAACACCAATAAGCCTGACACCTCTGCTCTAAATGACTATGTTCTCACAGATAATTGCACAAAATGTCACACACTCAGTTGTACTAAAAAGTCAAAACAACCCACAGCCCAGACGCACCACCGTGAACCCACTCTGACAGAAAGCGTGTCTTTGGCGAGCTGCGAGTCACTTCGCCTCGCCATGCCTCGCCTCGCCATGCCTCGCCTCACCATTGCCTCGCCTCGCCTTGCCTCGCCATTGCCAAATGGTGCACTGCGCACATTTGCGCGCTTCCCCGTCGAGATCTGTCATCCCTCCTCAACCGGAGGCATATTAAAACGGCTCATAAATTAGCCTTACCCGAGGCATGCCAGCCATAAGCCAGGTACCAGGCTGCGCGTCTGCGGGAAAACACTATCAACACTAATTGGCGCAAACCTGTGTCATGCAGTCATATTATGTGTGTGTGTGTGTGTGTGTGTGTGTGTGTGTGTGTGTGTGTGTGTGTGTGACGCTGAGCCTGGTTGTTGACGGCTGTTGATGGCGACTGAGGTGGTGATATCACTAAGAGGACAATGTCTCTTACCCAGTGTCATTTTGATACCTTTATTGGAGTGTTTTTAATAACAACCACACATAGGAACATTTACAATGTAAGTTGTCCTACCTGAGTTTCTGATCTTTGGGTCACATGGTACACCTGTGGCCTCCGCTAACAACACGCCAACACGCCACTGATTTAAGCAAAAGGAAAATAAAATGCTCCAGATAAATGTCCTATATGTGAAATAAATGGCACAATTGTCCCTCCAAGGGAAATGATTGAGATCTACGTTCAAACCTGAGTCAAAAGTGTCACTTGTTCAAAGCAAAGCAATTCAACCTTTTTTTGTCATCTTCTTCTTCTTCTTCTTCTTTTGTAAGATTGTACCAAAACACGAACCATAAAAAAACCACCGGCATTTGACAAAAAATCTCACATTTATTGATTTTTTTAAACAAGTGTTGAACTTTACATCAGTCTTTAGTGATGGACCCCTTAATAACATGTTTACAAAAGGAGATGAGCTACAGTACAGCATTTATACCAGTGCTGGAAAATGTCCAACTATTTCCCATTGATTTTTTTGATTATTTTAATAAATAAATGTCCAAACCCAGGCGGAAGAACTATGTATAGAAACTATCCTCAAAACGTGGCGCTTGCTCACTACTCTGCAATGGATGCGGAAAAGATATATTTCATACAGATTCACACAGAGTTGTGCAAAGCATAAACGTCTTTAAAGGGGCATTTTTTATAATCCCATTGTACTAAAATAATGTCACTTTGAATGGCGATATTAAATAAATGCATTTCAATGGGCAATATCTATGGAGGTCATTAAGCAAAAACACTGTTCACAAGGGGAAAACGTGAATATGCATTTTGTATATGGTTGAATCCTTTAGTTTCTATCAGCCTTTTTATGCTCAAACGTACTATTATGAATGACATGTTGGATCCATAAAATATCGCATAACATACTGGATGTGCACCTTTTACACAATAGTCTCTCAAATGTTAAAACTTTCCAAAGGTTTCTCATATTCACGGCTTCCCATTCATTTATTTTTTATGATTTTTTTTGTTATCTTACACTCGCAATACAACAAAATATATATTTCAGCCATTTTCCTTGACAACAGTTCAATGTACATTTGAGAAAATATAAGGCCAGGGGCTTGATTGCTAGTGGTTATACAATCCAAACTTCATGGTGACAGGGTGCGACTCGGGGTGACCAGCGTCTAATATTCCTAATATTACAGTCTCATCTGAAACATATTACAACCATATAGTCCGTATCCCGCTCCGAGAGAGAGTGTCATTTTGTATATAATACAAAACAGGCTTCAGCGAGAGTTGTCGAGGTGTGTATGTACAATCTTTTGACCGGTAAACCTGCTGATCGGATGGAGCCAGTATTGTTTTGTTTTTATTTTTTTTTTGTGGGTTTTACATTTTAATTGTTTTCTCAGTAATTCTACAGCAGCAGCACATTTAAATACATCGTTGGCTTGTCTCTTAAAATTGAAATTTGACTTCTGCATTGTATGTACAGTTCTTTGCACTGCCATTTCTGAAACTCAAGTCTATTGGTCTATAGGAAATGTAAAGGGGTGGGTGGGGGGGGGTATGCATGGGTGCTGGGTGGGTGGGGTGCGGTGGGGGGGTGAGAGTGGGGTGCAGATTTGGTTGGCTTTTGTGCATGTTAGGGTCTCTAGGCCTTCTTTGAAAAACAATAAAAAAGAATGCAACACTTCCTAGCTGTCAGACTCTGTGTGTGTGTATGCGTGTGTGTATGTGTCTCCCCAACTCCCCCCCCCCCCTTCCACAAGGTCAGAACATCCAAATACCGGGAAGGTTCAGGGAAAGGGACGGGGATGGTGGAGGGGGGTGGTGGATTGAAATACATTTAAAGGCTTGTCACTAGCTGCATCTGTCCTTCCCGCACGTCTCCCTCGGGAACGCAGCCCTCCTTGGCGGTGGCGGTGGTGGTGGTGATGGGGATGATGTAGCCATCGCTGCCCACGCGGCTGATCTGGTAGTAGGCCTGCAGCTGCTGCTGGCCGGGCCCCAGGTCGGGCATGCTCTTGTAGTAAACGTCTTCGCTCTCGCTGCCCTTGGACGGGGAGGACAGGTCCTCGGTCAGCGGCGCGTCCGGGCTGCAAGCTCTCGGGGCCCGGTGACGAGCCCTCCTCGTCCTTCAGGTTTGGCATGCTCCGTGTACAAAGAGTCTCGGTCTCCGCGGCTGGGGGACTGCAGGGGGCTGCCGCCGCTGCCTCCACCTCCTCCACCGCCGCCGTCGTCGTGGTGATGAGGAGGCGCAGGGTCGGTCTCCATGAAGGTCTCCACGCCGCCGTCGGTCCTCACCAGCTTCTTGGGCGCGTACAGCAGGGAGTGAGTCCGCTGGGGGATGAGCGGAGCCTCCAGCTCCCGCTGTTGGGGGTGCAGCTCCAGCCCCAGCCCCGCCCCCACCCCTACCCCCACCCCCACCCCCGTGATGGTGGTGGCGGCGGGTGGAGCCGTGGGCAGAGGCAACGGTGGCCCCCCGTCGCCCACCTGCACCAGGGCGGCGGCCGCCACATCCACACCCTCGTCCTCACAGCCGGCGACGGCCACCACTGTCACCTTGGGTGGAGCCCGCTCCGTGTGGTGGTACCGGTGGGGGTGCAGCGTCTGGTGGTGGTGCTGCTGCTGCTGCGGCGGTGGCGGCTGGTGGCGGGGCTGCAGGTGGAGGGTCTGGTGGTGGTGCGGGTGGTGCGGGTTCTGGTGGTGGTGCGGGTGGTGCAGCTGCAGCTGCGGCGGCGGAAGATGGTGTTGTTGTTGCTGTAGTTGTTGTTGTTGTGGTGGTGGAGGTGGTGGTGGTTGGTGATGATGGGGCTGTTGGTGCTGCTGCTGCTGCTGCTGCTGTGGCGGTGGTGGTGGTGCGTGTTGGTGGTGCTGCTGCTGCTGCTGCTGCTGCTGTGGGTGTGGCGGCGGCGGTGGGTGGGGCTGCGGGGGCTTGTGTTGCGGTGGCGGTGGGTGGGGTTGGTGCGGGGGCTGTGGGTGGGGTTGGTGCGGGGGCTGTGGGTGGGGCTGGTGCGGGGGCGGCGGGTGGGGCTGGCTCTTGTTGCAGGCACGCAGGTTGTTGTGCACCAGCTCCGAGATGATCATCTTCTCGAAGGCGGCGTCGTCCAGATTCAGGCCGCAGTCCACCACCTGCACCGCGTCCCCAAAGTCTCCGTTGCGCAGAGAGTAGCTGTTGTTAAAGTTACCATTTAGCGGTAGGGTATCCATTGCACTTGTATCCCTCACCACATTGTTCATCGAGTGCCCTGGGAAGAAGGAGAGAGGAGGGGAGGGGAGAGAGCCATTTAGTCAGTACCAGGCAGCGCCTATTAAAAAAGACATTTAATGCTGTTTAGGATGCAGTTCCACACACAAAGTAAGCTCAGCTTCAAATCAAGCCATGCCACTAACGTCACCATTGTTAGAACATCCAATAAAGGCATGCATTAGGGGTCGGAAGTGAATTATCATTTTACTTTCTCGTTCGTTCCTCGCACTTTCTTTCCAAACAAGCTGTGTGTTTAAACCGAGTCACAGTCGTGACGACGCTGTGGAAACGATCCCAAACAACATTAAGAGACGAGAGACAGAGTCACCACCGATGACGACACACACCACAGCAATCCAATAGGTTCACAGATGTGGAGCCACAAAGAGGCAATACAATACAATACAATAACCACGACGACGGCGACATCAACAACAACGATGGGTTTGCGGGCAACTAATTGCGTCGATGTTTTCCGAGGAGAGGAAAGTAAAAGAACGAAAAAGAACAGCGATGGGGGAAAGGAAAGAAAAAAACTAAAATGAGGACAGAAAGGGAAAAAGGAGGAGTTGTGTATCAACAAGAGGGCGGGGGGGGGGCAGCCATCTTTGTTTTCTCACTATGGGCGCAGGTGGGGTGGGGGTGAGGGGGGTGAGGGGGGAGAAGGGGGAGGGAGGGGAGGGGTTGGGAGGAGGAGGGGGCGGGGC
>PIJE02000015.1:1127005-1185401 GCA_002895965.2 Coryphaenoides rupestris
CACACGCACACACACGCACACACACACACGCACACACTTTAGGAAGACAATAACACAGAGGGGCAAGGTTTGATACTCTGACGCACTCTGCCTGAGATATAGTTCTGCCTTGTGTGTAAACTCATGTGGAAACAGACAGAAGCAGAAGTGGGTGAGAGTGCACAGAAAGTACAAGAGAGAGAGAGACAGAGACAGAGACAGAGACAGAGAGACAGAGACAGAGACAGAGAGACAGAGACAGAGACAGAGACGGGGGTCTGCATGTACGGGGACATGTCATGTAAGCACACCTGGCGAGTTAAACACTGGGGCTGTGGGGCTGTTGCATACGACAGTCTCAGCCAGTAAGGTGTTATAGGGGTTGTTAGTGCCTTGTGGTCGAAGAAGAGGATTTGTTAGTAGATAATTTCCCGTCATTCCTAGAGTGGCAAGACAGAAGGAAGTGCTGGTCAGTCTCGGCTACTGCACAATTGTAAAAATAAAAAGAAATAATAAGAAATATAGAGATGTATTGCATGTGTTTGACCATTCTTTTTGTTTGTTTGGATGGAGAGGAACAAAAAACCGGCATGAAATGGATGGTTTTGTCTTGTGCACGGATGGAACATGAAGTTAGCTGTTCAGTCATGATGAAAACACTCGGCTATAAACAGAACGAGTAGAACAAAAACCAAGAAAGCAGAAGACGCAGCAGAGCCTTGGAGAACAGGTGGGACCGCAAACGCATGTGTGTGTGTGTGTGTGTGTGTGTAATCTCAGCACTCAGCTGTTTGTCTGTGTGAGAGCCAGGCCCTCCTATACCTCACAGCTCACACTCGTCTGTACACACTTTCCCGGGAACAAACAGTTTGTTTATTTGTCATGCAAATGGAGTCGCCAGGCGAAAGCGAAGGCGAGGTGAGAGAGGCCTCCATCTGAAGGAACAACACATTCCAATTTCTGATTTTGATCATTGTCTTTGCTATTTGCAGGTAGAGCGCTAATACGGCTAAACCCCCCCTAATCCTCAGGTAGTACACCACCCCTCCCCGCACTGTGCTCATTATTGCCTTCTGTCAACGGTATTTTTCATCTGTCATGTTCAACTGCAAATAAATATTCAACACAAACAGCCTTCTCCCGAGCCTTTATAATATCCTGCAAAGGGTTTACGATTTGAACCCCGTCCAAACGCGCACGCGCGCACACACACACACACACCCAAAAATACAAAATCTCCTCCATATTTTCTTCATTAAAACAAAAAAAATTAAGTCAATATTTAGCAAGAGCCATTTGCTTCTAAAAGCTCTTCTCTCTCCTATTGTGCACAGAGTCTGTGTTTTAAAAGGCTTGGTGGATTTCCAGTGCCATTTATTACATGTGTTAAACGCCATCTGTCATGTCGACATGTCTCCCAGGGTTGTGTGTGTGTGTGTGTGTGTGTGTTTTAATTTTTTAATGACAAGGAAGTACTTTCAGGGGGAGAGCGAGGCCTCTTCCTGCGCGGGGTCTCGGGGGACGGAGGGAGTCCGGTGCACCGAGCGGCCTGATCAATACTCAACCTTCACATTAATGTCACGGAGACAAGCAGGGCGAAAAAACGGCAAAAAAAATCGAACAAATTAAAAAAAAAGAAAAACAGCCTCTAAATATGAGACTGCTCGTGTATTCTATTCTGTCCGTTCTTTATTGGTTTGTACTATTGCATAAAAATATGCAAATTAAGAAAAAGACACCAAAACCAACTATATCACGTTACTGTATGGAATTTTGTATTGGTTTATTGTACTGCAGATATAAGATATGCAAATAAAAGCAGAACACGTCAATCTATTTTTACGGTTGATACTATCCAATCAGGATATTTAACCGAAAAGCAAAACAAACGTAAACAAAATGGGAGATCACGTTGATCGCGACGTTTTTGTGTTTTGTGTCTCGTGTCAAAGAAAAGTGAACGGTAGAAGAGAGAGCCAGGGCAAAAAGGGGTGGAGCCAAAAGAAGAGGAAGAGGAAGAGGAAGAGGAAGAAGAAGAAGAAGAAGAAGAAGAAGAAGAAGAAGAAGACAACAAAGATGGGGGGAAGGGGTGGGGGTCGAAGTCTGAGGACCATGAGAGAGAGCACCCCCACTGTTCCCCTTGCATGCTTGGAAAGCCATTTTTCTTACAGGCAGCAGCAGCAGCAGCAGCAGCAGCAGGGCAGCCAAACAGCCCAACTACACACGAAGGCATTCAGGGTCAGCCAGAGTTGAACATCATCTTCTCATCCTCATATTTGTGCTCAAGCTAAATTATGAATGCCCCCCCCGCCCCAGGAGTCCCGCATGAACTAACTGAGGTCACCTTAGTGCGCAGGAGGGGCCTCACTGTATATATACAACTCTGGCTCACCGTGCAAAGCAGCCAGGAATGTTTCTAGAGCGTAGATGTTCACACACACACACACTGATGCTGAATGTGTTTATTTATTTGATCTATTTATATTTATTTATATTTTTGGCCGTCTACTGCTTTCTCCTGAGTGTGTGGCCAGCACTTCGGAACAAAACATTATTATTTTTTTAAATCTTTGCCCCATCGGACGTGGCTTGGCAGACGAGTCAGAGAGGAAGCAGGTTGTTTGGTCCAATTCTTTTTATTTTTTGGTTTTGTTTTCTGTGCGGGGGGGTTGGGGGGGGAAACCAGGTCCCAAGTTTCTTATTTCTAAAGCACCACTCAAGTCTGTGAAGCGTCAAACATTCATTAAAAATCCCCAACATAATACAACAACAAAAAAAACCTCTCAATGGCTCTGCAAAAAAATAACCAAAAAAAAGAAAAAAGAAAGAAAATCACAGGACGTGAAAATAACTAATTCTAGCCGGATGATGAAATGAGTGTGCATGTGCATGTGTGTGTGTGTGTGTGCACGTGAAGAGGAATGAGGTGTGAGACTGACCTTGGTTAAGGGTAGAGGTGCTGTTGATGTCACCTGAGATAAAGGACGACTCGGATTGCTTTCTTACGGTGTCATTCCACATTCTCCTGATACGACTCTGTCAGGTTAACAAGGGGACAACCATTAGGGACCTCAGGAGGAGGAAAACCAGCCCATTTCACTACAGCAACAGATCAGCTTTCATTAGGGGTCCTAGACTGTGCTCCTCCTCCTCCACCTCCTTCTCCTCCTCCACCAGCACCACCAGTCCACTCCTGGTAAATATAATACTGGGTACCGGGCACACACAGTTCCTTCACCCTCCCCTCTGCCCGTCTGGTCTTCAAACCTCCGCTGTAGCCGAGGCTACTCGACTAAACGACATCGAAATCGCTTTGATTTCACTTCTTTTTCTCCTCCAGTCGATGAGGATTCTAGAGGATTCTGTTAAAAAGGGCGGCGCAGGGATTTCACTTATAATTAAACATCGGGGTGGCCGCTTCCGTACACAGCGTACAATATTAATGCCGCTGAAAATGGTGATCAATTATATATACGGTACGTGTTTTTTTTTCTTCTTCTGTTAAATATGTCATTTTTGTGGCTCCACCCCCAACACCCCACCCCACCCATATATGGTTAAAAAGGATGGTGCCTGCCATGTTAAAATAGTGGGGGCCCTGTTTGACATGCGTGCGGCGTTAGTCAGAGTACAACAGAAGCAGATGCGGAGGGCGCAGCGGAGAAGGAGAAGGAGGAGGAGGAGGAGGAGGAGGAGGAGGGGATCCTCATGCAGGCGCAGCAGATGGTGCTTCTGAAAGGTGGAGGAAGCACAGCTATGGCTCCACCCGCATGGAAGCTAAACTCAACGCCGTTCAATCTTTGTTTAATATCCAAACAGGTGTCCCCTTAATATATCTAATGGACCGAATTAACATTTGACTGGTTAATATGATGGCCTTTTTTCTTTTTTTTTTCTTTTCCATATTCATATTAATTTTCATATTCCAACATCCAAATCTGTATTAAATATATAGTTAAGTATATAGACACACCTTTTTGTGGAGCAATTCAGAGGAAATAGTAGGAATAAGAACAGGAATGAGTAAAAAGTGGTTTTAAGAATTTAAAAATAGACTACATCAATGAACTGCATCAATACTACAAAACAATTTTGCTGCGTTAAACATACAACATACCAACACAGCGCTAGCTACTGCACGGTGGCCATTTTAACTCGACGGGGATCCTCCCATGTGAACAACGCACCAGGCTCACCTGCGTTCCAGAGGAGTAGCGGGCACTGGTCCTGGTGGTGGACGTCTTGGCCGAGCTGTGGGAGCTCTCGGTGGGCAGGCCTCCGCAGCAGTACGTCTGGCGGAAGCACTTGCCGTACTCTTTGCGGACCTGTTTTGGCGGGGGGAAAAAAGGAAAGAAAAAAGTTCCAGGTTGTAGACTGTTGACTCCCCACCGTGACTCGCCACGATGATGACTTATTGCTGGGATTTCCAGCTCACACTGGCTGTCTTCATCGGGGAGTAGTGTGTGAGACTCGCCGGGCTAACAAAACTAAAACGGTCTGTGTTTTTTGTCCGCGGAGACCCGTGCTAACTTCCAACTGACCTTGACCGGGTGTGTCGCAGACTGTGTGCTGAATACTATTTAGTCTTTTATCAGAGGTTTTAATCCAAAGTGGTGCACAGTTAAAATCTATTTGAGATACGTGTCATTACGGAGTAGGCAAGGGGGGGTGAGGGCATCTGAGCCCGAGGATGCCGACCCCATGCACCCTGCAGTACGGGAGGTTCGAAACCCCAGACCCCTGACGCCCTCGCCCACCAGAGCGATACCCTGAAGACTGTGTGTACCTTTTTCTGGAGCAGGCAGTGGAAGATGAAGATGAACATGCCCTGGAAGGTGTTGAAGATGGTGAAGAGGTACGCCATGACCACCGAGGAGTCGCTGATGAAGAACAGGCCGAAGGACCACGTCAGGCCCAGCAGGCACAGCAGGGCAAAGGCGCCCATCACCCACGACCTGGAGGGGAGGCCGCACACACGCACACACACAAACACCACACACAAACACACACACACGACAACAACACAACACAAGGGAAGTGAGGAGGGCTATTCTGCGGCAAAGGGAAGTGAAGTGAAACTGGCGTCAACGCGTCGACGTTTGGCGTTATGACAAGCGCGGCGGACCAAATAATATATAAACCAGAGGAGACCAACAAAAAAATATAAATAAAAATGCGAACAATAAAAATGTCAACAAAAGGAAAAAAAAAACACTCCCACCCACCCACCCAACCTGGTCTACAGGTCCTGGCTTAAAATAAAAGGCATAAAGAAAGACCATAAACGTGTTAACCTGACAGAAAAAAACCGGACAGCTTCTTCCTGTTTATTTCTTGATTTTTTGCGTGTGTGTGCTTTTGATCAACAACCACAACCAACAAATAAAATAAAAAAAACGTGATGAAATGAATCAGCGCTTGGTTGTAAGGTTGAGGAAGAGATAGCCTCGCCAGGAGGTGCTCAAGAGGAGGGGGGCTTAATGCGCCGCAAGAGCTTCAAAAAGACAGACTTCAAAACTTCAAACACAACACTGAGTACTATGCACACACACACACACACACACACACACACACACACACACACACACACACACACACACACACACACACATACAGAATGGATGGCTGAACGTGGCAGCGGTGAGCTATGTAAGGACCAAGGACAATCCTCCTTCGGGGGGAGTCGATGGCTCAGAGAGAGAGAGAGAGAGAGAGAGAGAGAGACCGACAGAGAGAGAGAGAGAGAGAGAGAGAGAGAGAGAGAGAGGGAGGGATGGAACGTGATGAGAAGGGACGAAGGCAGACGGACACAAACGAAGAGAGAGAGAGGGCCTCTAGAAAAGAGGAAGCAAAACAAAAGTGACGAGAGTGGATAATAAACTACAGGCTGTGGAGTGGAGACTTCTGGGTAACGTGGTCTTACTTGATAAACGGTTTATTATCTTCATAGCTAGAGCATGATAAGCCAGTGGGTGGGTGGGCGGGGGGTGGAGAGAGGAAACACACGTTAGATCAGAGAGCCAAGCACAAGTGTGGGGTCAGTCGGCATTCCAGTGTGTGATATTGCCTCAACTTTGATCCGGGGGGGAAATGATATAAGGCAAGGGGGAATTATGGGGGCTACCAAGGGTGTGTGTGTGTGTGTGTGTGTTTGTCGGTTGCTCATGATTCAATTACAACATGCTGCACGTATGGCGTATGGGCGCTATATGCATCGGTAACAGGGGGGGGGGGGGGGGGGGGGGGGCATTATTTAGGTGTGTGAGTAAAAACCTTACCCAGGCAAATCTGTATTATAGTATCCGTCGCAAACGCGATAATTACTGGTTGTGGGTGACAGAGCAGAGAGGAGGAGCGGGGAGAAGAGGGGAAAGGGCGGGAAAAGAGAAAGCAGACGACATGGGTTAACTTTCTCTTTGTTAACATGCGGCGTGCAATGGCGAGGATTCAGCGCGCTGCTATAATCCAGACGACACACGGTCGACATTATTAAGCAACAAAAAAAAAAAAACACATCAACAACAAGAACAACAACGAGATAGAAAATTGCCGTTTTTCTCAGTGTGGAATAACATGTTACATGACTAACAGCATATACAGTATACACACACACACACACACACACGTCGACTTCTGTGTTTTCATTAATGTTGATTTTTTTTCTCTTTCTAGTGTTGCCTGTTGCCGAGTGCCCGTGACACAAATAAACTGGGGAGTCTAAATAAACACAACCTTTTCAACATTTATTTTTTTTCCGGCTGATTGCATTTTCACTGCAGAGCTGTAATATTTAGCACAAATGCTAAACACATTCATTAGAGGAAAGAACAAACGCGGGAGAAAAATCGTTAACTGGGGACGGGGGGTGCTGCCCCAACACGGTGCGAAAGGAGAGAAAGGGATAAAATATAACGCAGACCACAGCTGTTAAAAAATTATCATTTCGTTTTTTTTTTCATGTCAAAAACGGCGACATATTGAGGCTACGAACGGAGCGTAGGGTGTGGTGGCTAACCGACTGACGGAGGTAGTGGTGGTGGTGGTGGTGGTGGTGAGGGTGGGGGTGAGGGTGGGGGTAGGGGTGGCGGCGGCGGTGGTGGCGGTCGGGCAAAGGAATTCTATCTGGGATCTACGGCTGGGAACTATTAAAAAAAAAACGGAACCAAAAAAAAAAACTGACTTGTTCCAGTACAGACGTACCCGCCCGGTGGTTCCATTTCTTTCCTGCTCGTGGTACCCCCCCCCAACCCACCCAACACGCAGGCCAACAGAACCTCCTCCTAACAGCCGTGCCCGCTGAAGGCCACGTGTTGGCGTCATGCTATATAATAGCCCTGTGTTGCGGCCGGGGCGGACTCCATTGAAGGCATCGCGACAAAGGGGCCTTCGGGACGCCTGCCGTTGTCGTGGTTATGGCCCGGCCGTGCCTCGAATGCTCATTCCAGATGCCGACGCCGTTGTGAAACAGTCTGCCTCCCGGGGAGTCCATTTTGAGACGGCCTTTAATAAATCATGAATTCAAGAGGCTCTCCGCTTTGAAGAGAACCTCAAATTACTGTAGACTGACTAACCGTAACTGCACATTCGCAGTCTCCATTTTATGAAGCATGGACGCATGTTTCAACACTGAGCCAACATCATCACATCCAAAAACAAAGCACTCAGATAATAAACAAAAATAAATGGCAATCATAAAACTATTAAAAAAAACTAATAATGATAAGGACAGATTTGATGGTATAGTAAATAGATTCTTGATAAAAAAATAAATAAAAAACATACACACAATAAATACCAAGGAGCAGTAATAACAGTTTTGAAAGGTGCTCGTTGCACAGCTCACACAGTGTTTTGCTGATAAGCTCGATAAGGAACGGGAGGTCTGAGCCAGCGAGGCGTTGGACAGGAAGGAACACTTTCTTACTTTATATTTTCCAGGCGGCTGGAGTCGGGTTTCAGGGTAGTGGAGTGCTTCACCATCTTGTACATTGTGATGACCAGGAAGATGAGATTAAGCTGTTAAAATGAACACATGAAGACAAATTACTCAAGACATCGCAGACAGACAGAGAGAGCGAGGGAGAAGGAGGGAGAGAGAGACAGACAGAGAGAGAGGGGGCGAGAGAGAGAGAGAGAGAGAGAGAGAGAGAGACACTGGGGTATAGATAGCAAGAGATAGAGCGGGAGAGAGAGAAAGAGGCAGACAGAGAGAAGAAACTGTTAATTTGTCTATAAATATTAAAAAAATAAATCCTTCGATGTCCAGCCATCCTCAGACTAATCCAATAAACATCTATTGTTCCTACCGGGCTCAGACGGACTGACTGGCGCCAAATTTAGTGTCATTCTATATCAATAGAGCATGGAAATGCATTAAAGTCCATCACTGTATAAGAAACGGCCACACAGCAACAGTCTGGCGAGACCGGGGGGGAATGAAACGGAGCAGAGGGGGGAAATCTGAGAGGCTGTTGTTGTACAAAACAACGGACTATCATTTTATGCACAACATGACATATTGTCGGTTATAACTCGGAAACAAAATACTTGGACGGGAGGGGGGGGGGGGGGGGGGGAATTATTATATGTTCTTAGATTTTTCTTTTTGACAAACAGGGGGAAAAAAATAGAATGAAATAGAGAGCGAAGGACGAGAGAGGAGACAAATAAATAAATGATACTTTGAGGGTTTTTTCTTCTCGCTTTTAATGTTATATGAAATCCTACAGAAGCCAGGTCTGGTTCAAACCAAAAAAACCCAACCCAACAACATTCTGCGTGTCCTGGTGGATTATTTGCTGCCTTAAAAAAAATAAATCGATGGGGTGATTTAGAGACACACAGGCGCTAGCAGTGAGGAGTGGTTCCAAACAGTTTACTTGGAAAGCATTTATCTTAAGGAAGAAAGCAGCCTCCAACACGGAACACACATAAACACAAATCGCGGGGGCACTCGAAGCTCGCTGGTTATGTGCCACAAACCAGACACGTACAAATAGCATTTCAAATCCCACCAACAACATATTAGATTGTTGTTTGGAGGCTCAAAACAGATAACACACAAAAGAAATAGTGCAAATATACCAAGGCATCATGTGCGGCTAACACAAGATTACAGACAAAATCCCTCCAAAATATAATCAAACAATGGCCGCATTTTATTCGGTGTGAAATGTCAAGGTGCCGTTTTTATTTTCCTACTGTCCGTCATTGATCTCCCAAGCTAGCTGTACAAACAAAACCCGCCATGCGAAGGTTTTTATCATAGTACTGTTGGCAGCACCAAAACAAAGACACAAGCGCGATGCCCAATTCCAGAGTAGGAGATAAATTATTGCCCTTTCAGTGGCTGGACTCAGAGAGTTGCAATTCACTCCCACAAAAGAAATCCTCCATGTTCACGCGTGTGTGCCCCCCCCACCCCCCCCTTCCCCCACGATCAAACGCCAGCCAGTGATCAATATACACCCCCCCCCCCCCCCCCCCCCCCGCGCCCCAACACACCCCCACATGCAATCAACTTGTGCAGCCACTCACACAATGGCTCCGCGGCTCGGCACAGGAGCGGGACACAAAAGAAATAAATAAATCCAACTTTCCTTTTTATATCATAGACGGCTTTGACGCCGCGCTTTGTTTTGTCGCCATTAGCCATTAGTCTGGAGGAGGCGCCCGCCCGCGCCACTGGAAATAGCGGTGGCGGGCCAGACCGATGGAGGGGGGGGTGGGATGGTGGGGGAGGGTGGTTAGAGCAGGCTGGCTGGCTTGTGGTCGGGAGGGCGTTCTGACAGAGCCAGGCGGAGTAGTGACATGGATCCAATGGGACAGAGTAGTGGCACGACCACACATGGACCTCCCACCCCACCACACCCCACCTCACCCGCATGCTCTCGCTGGGGAGAGAGGGGGGGTCAGCTGGTTACATTGCGAGTGTGGAGTCGTCCCTGGTCCTACCCACTTCCCTCTCTCTCTCTCTCTCTCTCTCTCTCTCTCTCTCTCTCTCTCTCTCTGTCTCTCTCTCTCTCTCCCCGTCTCCCTGGCTTGTTCCTGTCTCTCTGCCTGCATCACGCGGTGCAAGCCATGCGGAAGGAACGCTCCACCGCCGTGGGACCGGGGAGAAAGCTTTTTTCCAAAAGCGGAACCTGTGCTCGCCCGTGTGTGTGTGCGTGTGTGTGTGT
The DNA here is from genome assembly GCA_002895965.2 of Coryphaenoides rupestris. Lineage (NCBI taxonomy): Eukaryota > Metazoa > Chordata > Actinopteri > Gadiformes > Macrouridae > Coryphaenoides > Coryphaenoides rupestris. Next base: position 1,137,163 of record PIJE02000015.1, read on the forward strand.
GTGTGTACAAACGCTGAACTCTTTGTGAACCAATATAGAGGAGTGCGGAGGGGGGGGGGTGGGCGCTATGAAATATTAAAAGTGCAGATGGAGCCGTCCGAATGGCAGGAGCTCCGCGCGATGTGTCATGATCCAGGAGCTGCAGTGTGCTGATGCCATCTCAAGCATGCTAATGGTCCCCGCCCCAACCACCCCCCCACCCCCACCACCACCGCCGCCCACAACCACAGACTCATTACTTGCGTGTTCCCCCCCTTCATGGAGCTAATACCCGCTTGTGTCAGGAGGACGGGGGGGGGGGGGGGGGGGGGAGCCACTCTGAGCCGGAGGAGAACACGACTCAGAGTGGCTTTCAGCGCCGGCTTGGCTCTCCGTCTGGCATCTGGGGCCACGGAAATAAAATACAAAACGTGTCAACAGAGAGACGACGTGACGGCGGAGGAGATGGTGGTGGTGCACTATTTTGGGGGAGCACTGCTGTGAATCATTTGAGTCATCTTTTGAGTTGTGCAGAACAAGGTGGGCGGGGTGGCGTTGGTGTGCGGCCCCTGAGGAAGAACAAGGTGTGTGTGTGTGGGTGGGGGGGGGGGGGGGGGATGTTGGGGTGCGGCCCCTCCTGAGGAAGCAGCTGCCCTTTCAACACCCGTGGGTGAGATATGGAGTCGCCTCTCCTTTCTCCTCTCCTTGCTCTCCTGCTCGTCCCTTTCTCTCTTGCAATGACGAGGACAAAGTCAATTTGTCCACAAGCGGGGGGCTGGGCGTGGGGGGCTGCGGGTCACGGGAGTGTGCCGTGTAAACCCTGCTCCGGCACGCTCCCCTGAGATGCCCCTTTCCAATGTGCTTTGTCTTCCTTGTCAATGGACACGCACGCCGGCAGCGGCGCGGAGCAGGAGAGAACGGTAGTGGAGGTGGTGGAGGTGGAGGTGGTGGTGTTTGGGGCCCAATGCTGCAAATTCTCATCCCTTGCCATGCTACAATACATCAGCTTCTTGCAGGACCAGCAAGGCTCCTCCTCTACCTCGTCCCCCTCCTCCTCTGTGGTGTCAGGGTTATCTCTATCGCTGGTCACGGTGATCATCCATGGTATCCGCAGCGTAAACACTGCTCATGCCAAACGTTGAAGGCAACAAGCGATGAGGAAGCAACGAGGTTCCAGTTTGGAGAGCATGGAGAACATTCTGCTGTGCCTCATGGAATTTGTGTTGAGTCATTTGGTTAACCTTCTCTTGTTATTTTCAACTACATCAAATCGTCGAATCAGTTCTATTGGTCACCCTATCGATCGTCTGTAGGTTGTACAAAAATGTAACCAATGAAAAGTATTATGAAAAAGCACTTGTGACTAAACCTCGAGGTCAAAGTCAAAGTGTTTTATTGTCACATGTATGTCATAACTTGCACAGGGTCAGTATTGGGTCCGCTCCTATTCATAATCTATCTCCTCCCCCTGGGCACAATCCTCCGTCACCATGGGGTCCACTTTCACTGCTATGCCGATGACACACAGGTCTACATTTCCTCCAAACCCACCACTGCCCTTCCCCCCACCCCCTTACCACCTGCATTGAGGACATCGGGAGCTGGATGAACAGGAATTTCCTAAAGCTCAATGGCAGCAAAACCCAGGCCCTGCTCATCGGCTGCAAATCCACACTCACCAAATCACAAAACACGCCAGCTTCAAACATCATAATCGACGGCTTCCCTGTACCCTTCTCTTCCCAAGTCAAAAGCCTCGGTGTCATTCTGGACGGCTCCCTCTCATTTGCACCGCACATTAAAAACATCACCCGGACCATCTTCGTAACATTTCCAGACTCCGCTCATCTCTGTCCCAATCCAGCACTGAAATTCTGGTCCACTCATTTGTCACATCCCGGATCGATTGCTGTAATGCCCTCTTAACTGGCCTTCCCACCAAACTCCTCAACAGACTCCAAATAATTCAGAACTCTGCTGCCCGGATCATGTGTTTCACTGTATTATACTTCCTTTTGTTTTTTTTCTGTCTTAACTTTGCTGCCATTTCTGCCACTACCACTGTTTTTAATTTTAATTTTAAATTTTAAATTGAATTTGAATCTTAATTTGACTGTCTTGTTTTATCCCCTGTAAGGTGTCCTTGGGTGTCTTGAAAGGCGCCTCCAAATAAAATGTATTATTATTATTATTAAATTTGACGATGCAGTGTTCAATTCATAAAAAAAATTAATAATAATTAGTTTCATTTCCTGAAAACTAACGGTTTTGGACATACAAGGTTTTCCCACCCAACAATGGCGACAAAATGCTGTTGATGATGTCAGGAGAGGAGTCATATTTAGCCGCCAGAGAGAAGCAGACATGGTTATATTTGGAGAAGAATATTTTGCTGCTGTGTATTAGCATTGACATTGTTATTTACTTTATTGTAGTCGATTTATTGAAATTTGACTTCTTGAAATTTAACTTCAGGGTTCGGGCACCATTTAGGCACTGTACCGTTTTATACGTTTCAGCACTGGTACCGGAAGAAACCCAAATGATGTAAGGTAACCCAATAATAATAATAATAATAATAATAATAATAATAATGCATTTTATTTGTAACGCACTTTTCATTCCAGGAACCCAGTAATGTAAGGAGGAAAACCTGTTGAGATTTCCCACCCTTTTTCACCTCTCTCTCTCTCACTCTCTCTCTCTCTTGTGTATCTTCCGATGTCGGCCGCCCCCTCCCGCTTCATCCAGAGGTCAATCTGTCCATAGATACTATCGTTTAGGTTGGGATAATGACCTCTGCACTGTGTTCAGAGAGCTTGGAGCGCTCTCTCTCTCTGATCCCGGGGTGTGAGGCCAACAGCGGAGGAAAAGAAAGCTTGCTGGGTTATTATATCTGAGGGATGCCACCTGCTATTTTCTTCTCTTTTTCTGTGTGTGTGTACAGTATATACGTATGCGCGTGTGTGTGTGTGTGTGTGTGTGTGTGTGTGTGTGCAGAGAGCCAAAAAACTCCCAGAGGTCATGTTCCACCGAGCGTCTCGGATGGAACTAGATATAATAATGTCACGACCAGTAAATAATTGCGTGCTCCACTGCCGCTGTATGTCAATATAATATGCTGCGCGTCCTTCAGCCATGTCCAGTCCTTGACCAAAACCGCAGAGATGGACGGAAGGTGCCTTTGCACGCTACCTTTGTCCCCGACAAGGTCGCGCGGCTATTTACCGCACGGCGATATGCACGCGCCAAAGAGGACAAGATGAAAAGATATGAAAGACAAAGAGATTTCTGTGACAAAGAGGGTGTGGGGCTCAGGTATTGTCTGAGCTTTAGTTTTAAAACGAATCCAGGTCAAACGAAAAAGCCAATGAAGACACTGAATCTCTTGCTTCGTCATTCCTTCTATCTGTAGCGCATACGTTTCTTCTCAGTCTTTTCTCATATTTCAATCGTGTTTTAAGATAGATGGATGACTTACCATAATTATGCAGGTTACAGGTCCAATAAAACTCCATATGAAGTAATTGTCCACTCTCAGCCAGCACCTATGAAAAAAACCAAATCAACTGTTATCCACTGCCTCCTCAAATTGAATAAAAATGAATCAAACACATTTGGCGCCAAAACGGCGACATTAGCCCCCGGAAAATATACGACAGTCGATATTTATTTGTGGCGCCTCAAAACTGTCTCTGGTAAGCGCAATAACACAGTCGCAGAAGAAAAGGAACAGAAAAGACTCTAAGTTCTGGTATGCTAGCTGGTTCCTAGCTAAAATACGGCCATTAATCTAGGTAAAAGGCTTTCCGACATAGTGCTCCTGCACTCTTTAAGAGAGCATTAACAAACAAGAGGTCACTGGAGGGTCTTTGAGCGGAGAGCCATTAATGTAAACCATGGCCCCCTGAAACCACAGTGTTGAGTCTGTCAGCCACTTTTGAATGACATAAAAAATTGAACAGCAGCTGCCTGTTCAAGGCAGAGATATTTCAAATGTTTTGCTGGTGCCTCCTGGGAAACCCACAAGGCACCGGGAGATAGGAGGGCTGAAGATATATCCGTGATCCATATATAGGATTTCGTCGGGGACGCTATTGCAGGCTACGCGGGCAATACTGGCAGTAAAGCCACAAATATTCTAAGACCCCCCCTCCACCCCCCCCAGTGTTGTGAAGACCAGAGTGCCCCGGGAAGACGTCGCTAGCTACTCACGCTTTCTTGGTGCCGTAGCTCCTGTAGTCGATGGCCGCCGCCACCCCCACCACGATGGCGGGCAGCAAGTAGCCCGAGACGTAGTAGTACTTCTTGCGGGAGTACTCGCTCTCGAACACCTCCACCAGCATCAGGTAGAGCTGCACACCCTCCAGACACATCCACGAGAAAGAGGCCAGGAAGAAGAAGTGAAGGATGCCGGCGATGATGGAGCAGCCGATCTGAAGACGGACAGAAGATCAGAACGTGTTGAATACGTTCATATCATTGCATTTAAAGGTCTCCTATTATACCACCAGGTGTGAGCGTGATTAACCATTCCGAGCAGGTTCAAAAACCGGTGTCATCTCCGGTTTTTGACATCACAAGTGGGAGTGTCCACCTAGAAGTATGGTGGATGGATCAGCCTACCAGCCTACCCAGTAGACTGTAGCAACTGGTTTGTTGATATATCCAGCATACTTCTAGGTGGACAATCCCACTTTTTGAAACTGCTTGGCATGGCACCATTTTAACACCATTAATACAATTTTTGTTGTTACAAATACCCTGCAAACATCTCTTGCCTTCAGTCACAACATCGGCTCACATTCTCGTCACATTCTTCGTCCTCCATTATTCAGCGTGTACTGTATGTATGTATGCGTGGTGCTGATTATTCACATGGCTTCAGACCCAGTTGAATGCGGGGACAATCTTCCTTTGAGCCACAAAGCGCACACACTCTAAACCTAACGAACGGCCTCAGCTGCAGAGGCAGACGGGCCATAGAAACAGCAGATTACAAGGCTACACGCAGGCACTTTATACTGCACTAAAGAGCGCTTTAAACGTTTAACTAAGGCTGCAAACAGAGCCTGACAACTGAAGACACAAGTCCCTTACTGGTCTTTATCAATGGCTGTGTCCCCCCAACCTCCTTCCCGTCCCATCCCCCCACCCTCCCTCACTTTGTATCGCCACCAAGCGAAGGGATTTAGAGACAAAGAATGTGTTAAGGTCTCATCAATTTTAGGCTGCAACGGGGGTCCTTTATTTTGCACCGGGGGTGGGCCTCAGGGGAGGGGGGGGAGGAGGAGGAGGAGGAGGAGGAGGCCGGGTCTGGATTTAGCGAATAGAGAGGATAAAGAGAGGAAGAGACTGAGGGGGGGGATGGAACTGAATCCAACCCTGAGCCTACGTACCCGGGGCTCGGTCATGTCGATGCCGATGAGGAAGATGAGCTCGGCGATGAAGAGGTTGATGCACAGGTTCTTGTGGATGGTGTTGCGGTCGCTCTGCAGCCCGCGGAAGAAGCAGAAGGTGAAGATGCTGATGGTGAGGCACACCAGTGACACCACGATGCCCACCCGCGTGATCACCGTCAGGAGCATCTCGTGCACCCCGTCGCCACCCTGGACGGAAGAGGGGGAGGGAGGGGGAGGAGCAGGTTGGTGATGAGACGTGCAGCGGAATCAACAACCTGAGTCACATATTGTTCTTGAAGCTTTGTTCACAGAATAATGCTGTTGTAATGTTACACATACAGACATAATAGATCAAAAAGATGTTATTGTGTGTTACGTATTGTTTTGTGCTTTTTGTATTTGCATAGCTTTTAATATAATTCATATGTTGTATTTAAATTATATAGACGAGGGTATTCTGTGCGACGTTATTAGATTCAGAAATATATGTTTTTAAAATAAGCCATATTTATAGGCATCACCAGCAAATGAAATGCCTCTTCACTTCATAACAACTCATCAGAGTTGAGCCACAGGAGTCACCAAGCACTCAATGGCTGATAAGGTGATAATGTCAGATGGCGGCAGACAAGCCAACCGAACGAGGACTCATTCCAACAAAGAAAAACAACAAGCTTGCATGGAAATGTAAAGTCTGGGAGGCAGTCGGTGTCAGTGACGTTACGTACACATACGTTTTCACTGTTCAACACCTCAACCTCAAAAATGCATTGCGCTTAAATGTGATCATGTGATTTTTTGTGGCTGAAAACATTTGTGAAGCGTTTCACTTGTTTCTAAAGTCCTCTTTGGTGGCATCAAGCTCAATACAGCGTCTTTCATGGCCAAGCCTTCCACAATCACAAGCGACACGTGTCCTTTGATTCTCTGCCTTTAGTTGCGCTGTGCTTGAGTGTGTGTGCTTTGCTCAAATGACTATTTTATGTTGAACAAAGATACCACTTATTTTCCTCTGCTGATTTTCTCCATTCCCTTGAAAAAATATTGCTTTATACAGCATAGCCAGAAAACAAGCACAGATCTACTATAGGAGGGTGGCACAAATCAAACCTGCCAAAACCCGCATATAATTGCATTTTTACCACTGTATGTCACTATGAAATTAAGTAAAATACTGTAGAAGGGACCTTTTTTAATTCAGTTAAAAAATTCAGTATGTCATCAGTGGATGTACTTTGTAGTGTACATGTAGTTAAAAATATGCATACTACGAAATGCATGCCAAACAGGTTTCTACGAGAGTACAATTGCTATTTATGGGCATTTGGGAGACGCATTTAAACACTTGCAAAGAAACTAACAGTGAATACAGATCCAGGTCGTGGAAGGTCAAATAGGGGTTAGGGCATCTCACTCAACATGCTTACATGCTATTAAAAACCCCCTCGCACCCACCACTGGACCGCGACCCGTCTTTTAAAGAAGCTGGGACAATGCAGTCAAAAAAGTAAAGAAGCTCAAGGCAGGCCTGTACGTACCGAGATCTCCCGGTGAGCCATGAGGACGGCGAAGTTGGTGAGGTGGCTGCAGGAGCAGATGGTGTGCGTTCGGTTGGAGTCCACCAGCTTACAGCCTTGCGTGGACCAGTGGCCCATCATGCTCCTCTCCGAGTAGTTCCAGAAGGAGCAGTTGGAGTTGAAGTAGCGATTGATCTGCGGGGGGGAAGTGCCGCGTTCAGAACACCTTAATGGACTCTAAAAAAAAATAATGTGTGTGTCGAACAAGGAGGCCAATCGCACACGCCCGCACACGTGCACGCATCGACGCGCTCCCAGACACACACACACACACACACAAACACACACACACAACAAAGATAGAAACCCACACTGATATGGGATTATTCACTTTTGAAGCGCTCATAAAGCATTTTTTGATGCCGTATCTCATTTGGCCGGTGCTTAGCGGAGCCACTGAGGCGTGGCGTGTGCTATATGAGGCCTTAATAACAGAGATGCATAATTGTTTGACAGCATGTCTCTTTTGGAATTGCACAGTTTTTCCCGGATAAAAGATTGGATCGGGTGCTCTCCCCCCTCTGGGAACCCTCGTGACAACTTTAAAGATAATTGGTGCCCCAGTAATTTCACTGTAGATTGTACGACTAATCTAGAAGTTAATTTCCTCCACTATAAAAGAAAATGGGTATCATTTATATCCCAATGTTGATTAAGGAATTAGCTTTCATTAAGAATTCACTTAGTTTCGAAAAGGCCGCTGTAATTTGGGGGGTTCGACGGCTTAAATAAACTGCAGGCTGACCTCGCTAAGACATTTACACATTGAGTCTGATCGTCTGCTCAATATGTGGCACCAGCAACAACCCCTTCCAGATGTGTGTCCTGAATATGACCTCGTGTTGTGTTGGGTTCAACGCGGGGCCGTGGACTCACGTCGATGTGCTCCAGGGTGAAGATCACCGGGTCGTTGATGAACACGCGGCTGGACTCCTTGTTGATGGAGGCGGCAATGATGTCCGAGTTGACGGCCACCGACACGTTGCGGCCGTACGCCTCGTTGGCCATCTTGATGGTGGCGTTCTCCGTGCTGAGGAACTGGCCCAGGTTCTTGTAAAGCACAAACACCAGCTTGGCAATGCCTGGATGGAGACAGAGAGAGAGAGAGAGAGAGAGAGAGAGGGGGGGGTGAAGATAAAGGTGTGTAAACGTCTCCCCAGAGAAGGACAAAGAAATGAAGAAATAGCACATCACCTGACTTAGGAAACAAAGGGAGACAAAGATGGACGGCAAAGTGCAAAAAAAAAAAAATCACAGCTCAAAATAAAAAACGTTTTTGCTTTCGAGCGGGGCCTTTCCATTTGGCTGTCCAATAGGATTGCAGTGAAAGGTTTTTAAGAGATCAAATACTTCACAGTGCTCCCTAACTAAGAGTCGTTCTGTTGAGTTCTGGCGGCTGCGGCAATTGACAGACAACGTTGACAGCTACCCTCCACTTCTCGGCAGCCCAAGTGGAAAGTGACAGAAATACTGGCGAAGAACAGTGTCTATTAAAAAGCGTGTGGGTGATGTGAATCTTTTGGTTGGCTCTGTTGTTGTTGTTGTTGTTGTCGACGGGATCACTCACCGTTGCGGCTGTTCAGCTTCACGGTGTTGGCCGACAGTTGGATGGAGATGCCCTCCTTGCTGAACTGGGGGAACTTAAAGTCCTGCACCTGCCCATCGGTGCTCAGCACGTACACGTCCAGGACTGGTTTTTAATCAGGCGATGGCAAATGTCCGGGGCAGTTGCATAAGGGAGACCGAGGAAGACGAGAGAGCGAGTGCCAACGAGAGGAGAGAGAGGAGAGAGAGAGGAGAGAGAGAGAGAGAGAGTAAGCGAGAGTGGGAGACGTAGGGAGAGCCAATGAGAAAATTTAATATAAAAGATATAAAATATAAATGATCACATTTTTTTCTAAATTAAGTTGTTTGAGTTCTGTACCGAGGCAAATTTGATTTCCACATGATAAAATTAATAGGGAAACGGGATTGAACAAGCAACAAGAAAAACAAAAAAACTACAACATCATCTTGTGTTGATTTTCTCCAGAAGATCTACGGGGGCAAAACAATGAATTGTCGTAGATAAACAATGCTTACTCTTTCTCTCAGACAGCATAACAAGCAGGCTAATGTTCACATTAATGTATACAGTTACAAGGTCCAGACGCCCATATTTATAAACAGGGCGCTTGAAATCAGAGAATCCCGTCTATTTAATTGGCCGATATTCATCACTTTGTCAGTAAGACTCATTAAACCTAATATCCTTTATTTTCCCTGTTTCCCCGAAGGTTTAAATGCATGTTATGAAAACAAAGTCCTCTTTCTGTATTCTCCTGGCTTCTTGTGTTCCCCATTATGGAGCTGGTGACCGGATGAATTGAGAGTATTCAAAAAAACGCAACGAGTTCCCATAAGAGGCAGCGCTGGGCTCCTCGCTCCTTGTTTGCTTTCAACAAACTGTGTTGGCTTACTTATATTGTCGGCGGGGACTTTGACGAAGGCGGGCTCCATTAGGTTGTCGGCAAGGACAAAGGCCCCCTCCTCCAAGGTGTCCAGTAGCATGGTGGCTGCGTGCGTCTGCTCCGTGCTGTTCATGTCTTGCCAGGACTTCAAGGCTTCGGGACGCAGAAGGTTATCCACGGTGTCCACTATTGCCTGCGTTTTCGGCAGGGGGGGAGAAAAGATCAAAAACAAACAAGAGGAATACTTAAGATAAGATTGCGAGGCGCCAAAAGTAATTTGTGACAAGCAAACACAATTTCAGATACAGAGATGCAAGCGCGTATACGTGGTTTACCAGGTTATGAAGTGGCAAGCAATAGCAATCAGTAAAAAAATAGCGTGAAGATATAAGCGTATCATTTAGGGAAAAAAAGGAAAGTGAAAATTAGCATGTTATCGTGAATACCTTTGATTCCCAAGAGCAAACTAGCATAAGGAGGGCACAGCAACAGCAAAGACGCAATTGTTTGTGGGATGTCAAACTAATAGCAAAAGAATAAACCCAAACATATTTTTCTCATTACTAAGCCACCCACTAAACCTAATCGTTGCATGAGATAAATGAAATATAAAAAAAAGTTAATAGCTTTTTTTCTTCTTTTTTCTTTTTTTTACAGACAGCAAAACAAAGTAATTATCATTACAGCTGATTTCACTGGACTACGTTATTCATCACAGGATTATGTCCCAATCTCCTCGCCGCGCCTCAGCTATGACCCGCTAACCTGTGACACAATCTCAGAGTCCGCTAGTACCACTAGCCAAACACACCCAGACAAACCCTGGTAGCTTCCAAAGGAAATAATCAAATCAATGTCTCTAATCAGGAAATCAATGAGAGGGGTGGAGGGGGGCGTTACATGTTATGCTAATTATGTCTGTTTCTCACGGTGTTGCTAAGCGAGAAAAAGACGGTCTCGCGCCGTTGACTGCGCGAGTGATTAATTCTGAAAGTGGAGAGAGAGCGAGCGGACCACCATTAGTTTGATTTCAGTGGATAGAAATTCAGCAAGTATGTTTTGTTGGCCTCATAGACGCCGAAGGGTAAGTACCAAGAGCACTGACCCACCTCACACATGACATGAATTAAGTGTTTTAAGTATGGAAGGCCAACTAGGCAAAAACCCACACGAAATTAACGCGTTAACACGTCCAAAAACTACCCTCCCACAGGGCCTGTTTCCCTTTTTTTCAGACAGTTTTTTCTTCTTCTTCTATGGCCAGTGGTGGTGTTGGTGCTGCTGGTGGTGGTGGGTGGGGGAGAGGGGTTGGTGGTGGTGGGGATGGTGGGGAGAGAATGACATTGGTGGTAGGGGAGGACACGGAGCTCCCTAATGGTTAAGGGAATATATGGATGAGTAACAACGAGTCGGTACCATTAGAGGAACAGACATGGGGGTTGGGGGGATGCGGCGTGGTGCTAAAACATAGGTTTGACATGGCTAACCCTTTTAACCAGGGAGTTAGAGATATATATACACAGTATACGTGTCACGTTAATTGATGAAAACAAATGGAACGCCGGTGTCAGGGCTAGGGAACGTCCACGCTGCTGTTGTTGTGCTGTTGTTGTTGTTGTTGATGATGTTGTTCTACTCTGCGTACGGCGGTATAGGTCAGGTTACGGCCCTGGGATTACAGACAATATGCAGCTGCCACTATTACCACTGGCTCTGGTATTTGTATACACATATATACACACATATTTATATATTTATATGCTAACCACGGCTCACTGGGAACAAGGAGAGAGAGAGAGAGAGAGAGAGGGAGGGAGGGAACGGGTACAAAGACGGAGAAGAATATAAGAATATAACGTTGATGCAGGCGAACAAATAAGAGAACGATAAGCACTTTGGCTACGACTGTGGCTACGTGTATAACGGAGAATTACTCATACATGGGGTGGGAAGGTGGTGGGTGAGGGAGGGTACATGGTGGTGTGCAGAGCGGGCATGCTGCTGGTTTTGGTGGGAAGGGGTGGGGGTGGGGGTGGGTGGGGGTCTGAGAGAGGGTGGGGGTGGGGGGGTACATAACACATAGGACATGGAGGAGGAGGAGGGAGGGTGGGTGGGCAGCAGGCAACAGAGTGCAGCAGTCCATCGGAGGATAGCGTAGCAATACCTTCATGTATGCCCTGCAAGTCCTTTCTCGCTTTTGAAGCTTTCGTTCGTTTTATTAGAAAAAAAGGAAAAAAACAAAACAAGAAAAAACAAAACAACAACGACAAAAATGAAACAAAAAAACACACAGATCAAACACACAGACACAGGGAATTAGCAAATTGGCAAATTTGCAAAAGACCTTAATTAAAGTTATTAATTGAAGTGTTCCTAGCGACTGGGTGACCACCTGGAGCAGACAGGCTACAGATGCGAGCCGCGCTAACTGTGTTGCCGTGTGGCTCGTGCTAACTGGGCATCAAAAAGGAACAGCCAGACCACCTTTCTAGCTCCCAGACATGACGCATTTTCTACTCAAAAGTCTCTCTGACACATTATCCAGCTATCGGCCCTGGCAAGCGAAATTACGGCAATTACCACGGATGTACAAATATCGCCCGCGGATCCAAATGTCCGCGACAGATCGTGAAACAATGCTAAAGTTTCAGCTGCTGCTGCTGCTGCTGCTTGTAGTTGTGGAGGATGGGGCTGTTGTGGCTGATGCTGTGTATGTCTCTCCCGCCCTTGATATATTCCCGCTTTGACTTTGAGGAGAAATGGAGCGATGGGGGGAAATTGTAACGTGGGACGGCGTGTGATGTCTACTGCGCCCGTGCCTCAGCCACATGCACGCGTCGGGATTCCACCTATATGGTGTGTTTTAACCTTCTACTGAGGCAGCGTGACCTTGAGGGACAGGACCAAATTGAACATGACTGATGTATTTATCTTAAATAGAGCGCAGGGCTGGAGTGTGTATTTGATAACTCTCTCACTATATATATATACAGTATATAGACGTATATAAATATAGCGTGTGTGTGTGTGTGTGTGTTTGTGTACATGTGTGCCTGCATATATGTGTGTCTGCGCATGTGGGATTGCCTATGTGTGAGCCTGCACACATGCTTGTGTGTGTGTGTGTGTGTGCACGTGTTGGAATGCGTCTGTTTGCGCGTGCATGTTGCACGAGTCGAGTGCGTAGGCCTGGGTGTGTGTGTGTGTGTGAGAGAGTGTGTGTGTGCGTGACACGCTTGTGACGCGCTGATCGGCACCTTGTTGAAGCTCCGCCCAGCCGAGTCCTTCTCGCTGGGCCGCAGCTCCTGCAGCTGGGCATCCAGGATGTCCACCAGCTGCTCCATGAGGCGCACCGAGGAGCTGACGTCCCCCGCGAAGATGGGACCCTTGGTGTGCTTGGCCAGCTCATTGGCGAGGTTGGCGGCGTTCTCCCCGCTGCGGATCTGGAGCGAGCAGGGGGACCACGGGTCAGGAGAGGGAACACAGAGTCAAGGTTGCTGGTTCGATCCCCGGGCTCCGCCTAGCTAAGTGTCGAGGTGTCCCTGAGCAAGACACCACCTAACCCTAACTGCTGCTGACGTGTTGGTTGTTACCTTGCATGGTTGGCACCGCCGACAGTGTATGAATGGGTGAATGTGAGGCAACTGTAAAGCGCTTTATATAAAAGCGCGATATAAATGCATTCTGTTGACCATTTACCATGTTAATCTGGTAGAGGTAGATATGGTAAAAGAAAAACAGGACAGATATTGTGATGTGATTAACAATAAGTGGGAATGATCATATTTGCGTCACAATTTTAATTTCCACCTTGTTGGGGTCTGAACCAAACAAACACGTTTGCTTTCATCTGGAGAAAAAAAAGACATTTGTAGGCCGGCGCATCTCTGCAGTACACTACAGTACATCATTTCTAATAGTGTTATAGGTTTAAAGTTACACATTACCCTTACCCTTATTGCAGCTCCTGCAATTTGCATATTGCACCTGGCCATATTGTGATTTCATTATAGTTTTGGAATTAATTGCTCAGCCCTGTGATGGTGTGATCATGGGGGGGGGGGGGGGGGGGGGGCGGGGCGGCCAAGGAGGGATAGTCTAGCTAGTCTAAAGTCTCCGGGTTCAAACCCCTAGACGTCCACATCGGGGTACCCGGTGTGGGTATCCTTGAGTGAGACACCCAACAATCGTTAACGCATGCATCCCATGAGAGAACAAGGCTGCATCTCGGCGCAGTCTGTGTGTGTGTGTGTGTTGTGTGTGTGTGTGTGTGTGTGTGTGGTTGTGTGTGTGTGTGTGGTGTGTGTGCGTGTGTGTGGAGCGTGTGGGTGTCGACCATCCAGATCTGATCTTGGATGAACGAGAGGAGCTCTCACGAACGTTTAGAAACCCGCTTCTGGGAGCGTATTATGGGGGCTTGTGAGTCACGTAAAACTCGCTATCTTTTGGTCAGTGGAGTTTTGTATAAAGGGCAGACAGGGCAGCGAGGATATATTGGACTTTTAAAATAAATACAGACCCACGCTCCCAGCCGGGCACCCCAGGCACCACCCTGTTTGTCACAGGAGTTTTCTTACAGCACACGCACCACACACACGCCACACACACACACGCATTTCATTGGTGTTTCCATACAAAGCAACAACCTCACCACTGCAACATGCCCTAGCCCTGGTGTTTGATGCAAGCTAAAAAATGAATAGAGGCACAAGTATTTCACTGCTGTTTCTGCACTATGAACAGTGTTGTAATATTTTGCAAGACCTCGTATTTGAGCCAAAAGGTATTTTCGTTTCATTGTTCATTGTATTCTGGTATTGGAGATTTTTGGAGTTCACTCGAATACTGTGACTACGAATAGTAGTAGTATAACTTAACATAAACTGTATTCATTGTTTCATTATGATTGTACGTGTGTGTTTTGAGTAAAGGAAAGCAAAATAAATATATAATAATAATACATAAACAAATAATTGTTATATTATTATTATTATATAATATTATATAATTATAATAATATAGATAATTATAATTTATAGTACAGTCATATTAATAATAAATAAAGGTAAAGTGTGAATACGCTTTCTGAAATACAATTATCAGGGTAACTATTGGTTATAGTATTGTTGTTATTATGACATTTGTGTGAGTACTGTAGCACGAGTATACAAGATGGTGTGTACAGTGTGTACAGTGTGTGAGTGTAACAACAAACAGGGGCGATAACATAGCTGATACCAACCTTCTGGGCGACTTGGTTGACCCAGTGGGAGGTGCAGTTGCTGAGGTCGGGGCCCTTCGGGGTGCCAGGCCCCAGTGGACAGCACACATAAATAGGAGGCTGTGCCTGTTTGGGAAAACAAGACACAAATAGTTCAAGTTCAACCTCGTCCAGGCAAATTCGCTGAGACGGCTTTTTTTTTCTTCGTGTGTGTGTTGAGAAACAAAGCATGGAGTATAGAATGTATACTGTATATTAGAATAAGTTGTGTGTGTGTGTGTTAGTGTCGGTGTGTGTGAGTCTCAGTGTGTATGTGTGTGTGTGTTTGTGTGTCTCCCCCTTTGGCTGGCGCGTTGAGTGATGTGAACGCAGCCCAAACTATGGTAGCTTTGACGAAGGCCGCTGAGGAATGCCGCTCAAACCGAACACAAATATTTACAGAGGCTCGGGGGCCGATTCCATCGTTCCATCAACCAACTAACCCCCCCCCCCCCCACACACACACACACACACACACACACACAAAACAAAAGGTTCTCCCAGCTTTGTTAGGCCCCTGTGTGTCAACCGAACCCCCCCAGCCCCCCCGGGACACTAACATAATTTCACAGACACACAAACGCGGAATGCACAACATCTCCTCCATGCTGGCAGCGAGGGACACAGCTGAGACCGCGCTACGCCCAAACACACCACCCACCACCCTCCACTGCTGCGCCGGTTACAGGAAAAAAGGAGAGAGAAATCGCTCTGTCATGTTTTGACCTCAAACGAAAGTTTAGCGAAAAGGAAAACATCGCCCGTCCGTTATACAACCCACGCCCCCGCCTTTTCCGCCGCAAGATAACTTCCAACGATTCCACCTTCGGCGGCCTTTGTGTTTTTTTCCCGGCTGCGGATAGACATATCGGACAAGCGCGGTGCTATGAGGCGACACTACTGTAACTGTGTGTTTGTTGTTCTCCACCCTTCTCCCCCACCCCAACCCCCATTAAAGGCTGCCTGTTGTGCCTACCTCGGGTCCCTTTAGGGCAGGGCCTCTCCACCAGCATGCCCCTCTGGGTCTGGGGCCACACGATCTCCCGCCGCTCGGTGGCCTCGCAGAAGCGCTCGGGGAGGGGGTAGGACTCCGGGGGCGGTGGGGCCGTGGTCTGCGGGGGGCCGGCGGCAGCGGGAGGCAGGGGAGGCGGCATGAGCGGGGGCTTGGCGGGCCCCGCTCCCCGTCCGGCTTCCCGGGGGGGCGCGGGCGTGGTGGAGGCGCTGGTGGTGCCACCTCCACCTCCACTGCTGCTGCCAGTGTTGTTGTTGCCGAAGGCGCCCCGGTGCACCATGGTCGTCGCGGCGCTGGTTGTTGTCCTCAATGCCGCCGCCGGCGCGATGGTGATGTCTGATTGGGGCGGGGCTACGGGGGAAGGGAGAGACAGAGAGAGAGATACACAGCAAGAGGAAGATAAAGATAGAGACAGGCAAAGACCAAGAGAAAGTGAGAGAGAGAGA
This sequence comes from Coryphaenoides rupestris, assembly GCA_002895965.2. Lineage (NCBI taxonomy): Eukaryota > Metazoa > Chordata > Actinopteri > Gadiformes > Macrouridae > Coryphaenoides > Coryphaenoides rupestris. Next base: position 1,153,289 of record PIJE02000015.1, read on the forward strand.
AAGACACAGAGAGGGACATAAAGGGAGAGAGAAAGGACAAGAGACATAGAGAGAGAGAAAGGATGTTAATGATTATGTGGGACTCGACGGTGCTTGAATGCACTGCCAATGAGGAGGACTAATGATTAAACAAAATACCATTATGTGGTAACTTTGTCATTTGTGGCCACAAACGTTATTCAAACACATTTTGAGAAAGACCCCAAATACACTCAGAGAAATAAAACACCCAAATACATTTTGGGAAAGACCCAATAAAGACAAACAAACAGACAATTAGATTTAGATGAACGTATAAACACATCCGATTAACAGCGTTTTTCGGAAGCGCTTTGTGTGTGTGCGCGTGTGCGTGTGTGCGTGCGCGAGGGGAGGAAAGACATTCGCGGCTCTCTAGCCCCGGACTACCGGTGGTGTTTCTCGTTCACAGTGGGCCTCTCTCCGGCGGTCCGTGTCGCGGAACAAGACAACAACAATAATTACAGTCAAACACGCTGCTGCCGCTGCTGCTGCTGCCCGCCAGTCAGCGTTGCCCGGGAGACTTCGGTGGCACAACAGATTGAATTTCGACTGAAGGAAGGAACGAAGGAACGAGCCGGGCGCCGGCATGCATAGCGGCTAGCGGCGGCCGCCTGAGCATTGGTTCTCTTCGCGGCTCCCTCCTCTCGCTCTACCTGTGAAGCAGGTGCACACGGTAACTCATGCAGAGCCCGGGGCCAACACAATACGTTTCAGTCCAGCGCTGAGAGAGAGAGAGAGAGAGAGAGCGAGAGGGAGGGAGAGAGAGCGAGAGAAACAGCAGTACACTGCATACATATAACATAAGCCACTAAGGAGGGGTATTTTTCACACAGCACTCCGAGCTGCAGTGGTATTGGTCCAGTCCCCCCGCCCCCCTCTCTGTAATTACTTCTCATGGAAAGTTGAACGTGAGGGATTGTTATTTCGTTCTTAACACACAAAACACACACACACACACACACACACACACACACACACACACACACACACACACACACAGGCGCGTTAAAACCTCGATAAATACAGTTTGATGCTAATCTGCTCCGCGGCGACTCCAGGTGAGGAGGAGGAGAAGGAGGAGGAAGACGAGGAGTGCCGAGGAATAGTTGTTTTCGCGAGGAAAAAAGGTTTTAAAAGGCGGAGGAGGCGGAGAGGGGGTGGGGTGGGGGGGGGGGGGTGTAGCCTCCACAGGAATAAAAGGCGCTGGGATCGTAATGCAACATGTGTACTGCATCTAATCGCATCTGAGCTCTTTGATTTCAGCCATTAGGCCGCCTGTAGAGCATGCAGAGAAATGCACCGCCGCCGTAGCAGCAGCAGCCGTAGCATTTGTGCACTACTTGGGTCGCGCACGACCACCCTCAGAAGTCAAGCACTGCTGAGATTGCCAGAGAGAGGGAGAGAGAGATAGAGAGAGATACTGTATATATATATAGAGAGAGATAGAGGGGGGGAGGAGAGAAAGGAGAGAAGGAGGGGGGGAGAGGGGAGAGAGAGAGAGAGGAGGGAGAGAAAGAGGGAGAGGGATAGAAGAGAGAGAGAGAGAGAGAGAGAGAGATAGAGAGCGGGGGGGATGAGAAGCAGATAAACAGAGGCAGGAGGAAAGTGGAGACGGTGAGTGATGGGTGGGGGTTGGGGTGGGAAGGAAAACAGATAAGGCAGGAGGGGGTCTGGAGAGAGAGAGACAGAGAGACAGAGAGAAACAGAGAGAGAAAGAGAGACAGAGACAGACAGAGAGACAGACAGAGACAGAGAGACAGAGAGAGGCAGACAGAGAAAGAGAGAGAGAGAGAGAGACAGAGAGAGAGAGAGAGACAGAGAGAGAGAGAGAGAGAGACACAGAGAGACAGAGGGAGCGAGAGAAAGAGACACAGAGACAGAGGGAGAGAGAGCATGGCAGGCAAACAAAGTGATGACAGAAGAAGTCAGGAAGAAACCAGGATGAGTGGAAGGACGGGGGAGACAGCTCCTGTCTCCTGGCCAATGAGACGCGGGGGGGGGGGGGGTGGGAGGACTGTAGTCGCCAGACTCCCCAGGCCGCTGCGGCACCACCGCCGTCTGCTGTATCTATTGCTTCCATTGGATAATGGGCCTGGCTGATTGCAAGAGTTTACACCCCCCTCCCCTCCTCCATCACGCTCTGAGCCTCAGCCGCCTGTAGAGCATGCAGAGAAATGCACCGCCGCCGTAGCAGCAGCAGCCGTAGCATTTGTGCACTACTTGGGTCGCGCACGACCACCCTCAGAAGTCAAGCACTGCTGAGATTGCCAGAGAGAGGGAGAGAGAGATAGAGAGAGATACTGTATATATATAGAGAGAGATAGAGAGGGGGAGAGGAGAGAGGGGGGAGGAGAGGGAGAGGGGGAGAGATGAAGAGAGAAGGGAGGGAGAGAAAGAGAGAGAGGTAGAGAGAGAGAGAGAGAGAGAGAGAGAGAGATAGAGAGCGGGGGGGATGAGAAGCAGATAAACAGAGGCAGGAGGAAAGTGGAGACGGTGAGTGATGGGTGGGGGTTGGGGTGGGAATTGCAAGAGTTTACACCCCCCTCCCCCCCTCCTCTCACCCTCACCTCCCCCTCTCTGCCCCCTCCCCCCTCCCCTCTGCTCCTCCTCCTCCATCCCTGTGGGTGTGGTGGCTACCTGTGGTGAATTAGGGCTCTATTGACCGCTGGAGATGACTCTGTGTGTGTGTGTGTGTGTGTGTGTGTGTGTGTGTGTGTGTGTGTGTGTGTGTGTGTGTGTGTGTGTGTGTGTGTGTGTGTGTGTGTCTGTCTGTATCTCTGTCCATATCTCTGTCTGTGTTTGTGTGTGTGGGCGTGCAAAAACAACATTGCTTCGCCCCAACGCTCCGCGTGCATGTGCGCACGCACGCACGCACGCACGCACGCACGCATCGCAGGAGAGAGGAAGAAAACAGATAAGGCAGGAGGGGCTGGAGAGAGAGAGACAGAGAGACAGAGAGAAACAGAGAGAGAAAGAGAGACAGAGACAGACAGAGAGACAGACAGAGACAGAGAGACAGAGAGAGGCAGACAGAGAATGAGGGAGAGAGAGAGAGAGAGAGAGAGAGAGAGAGAGAGAGAGAGAGAGAGAGAGAGACACAGAGAGCAGACAGAGGGGAGCGAGAGAAGAGACACTGAGGACAGAGGGAGAGAGAACATGGCAGGCAAACAAAGTGATGACAGAAGAAGTCAGGAAGAAACCAGGATGAGTGGAAGGACGGGGGAGACAGCTCCTGTCTCCTGGCCAATGAGACGCGGGGGGGGGGAGAGGGGGGGGGGGTGGGAGGACTGTAGTCGCCAGACTCCCCAGGCCGCCACGGCACCACCGCCGTCTGCTGTATCTATTGCTTCCATTGGATAATGGGCCTGGCTGATTGCAAGAGTTTACACCCCCCTCCCCTCCTCCTCCACCTCAACCTCCCCCTCCTCACCACCCCACCGCTCCCCCGCCATGCCCCCCTCCCCCCTCCCCTCTGCCCGGTGCTCCAGACCCTGTGGGTGGGTGGAGCTACCTGTGGTGAATTAGGGCTCTATTGACCGCTGGAGATGACTCTGTGTGTGTGTGTGTGTGTGTGTGTGTGTGTGTGTGTGTGTGTGTGTGTGTGTGTGTGTGTGTGTGTGTGTGTGTGTGTGTGTGTGTGTGTGTGTGTGTGTGTGTGTTGTGGCCCCTGTTGGGGTTGGTTGTCTCGGAGCCGCGGTGCTTCCAGACAAAAACAACATGCCCGGCCGTGCCGCACGCACGCGCGCACGCACGCGCACACACACACACACACGCACACACACACACACACACACACACACACACACACACACACACACACACACACACAAACACACACACACACAGCCAACTGAGGGGAAGTGGCATGGCTTAGACAACGGGGCGAAAATACAGTCTCTCTTCTCCCCCACCCCTCCCCTCTGTATTATTATTTTATTGATCTTTTTCTTTTCCGTTATTTTTTTTTTCATCCACCTTCCATTTAGTCCTCTGTTCCTGTTCTACCTCTCTCTCCTCCCCCACTCCCTCTCCCCCCCCACCACCCATATCCTCCCCTCAAAACTAGCAGGCTTTGGTCACAACCTGTGCTTAGCCCTTTCAGTATGGCACCTTCCCCCCTCTCACCCCTCTCCCCCACAACACCCCCACCCCACAACACCCCCAACCGTTTAGCCACCAGATAGGGAGGGGAAGGAAATGCAGGTCTCCATTTTGTACAACAACACCCACCCATCATCACCACCACCATCACAATCACCACCTCCACCTCCATCACCATCTTCTCCTCCATAAACGTTCCCTTTCTCTATCGCCTTGTTTTATCACCTGACCACTGATCTGACCCACAGAGAGAGAGACAGAGAGAGAGAGGCAGAGAGAGAGAGAGACAGAGAGACAGAGACAGAGAGAGAGGAAGATAGAAAAATAGATGGAGAGAGAGAAAGAGGGGGAGAGAGACAGAGAGAGGGAGAAGAAACAGAGAGGGGAGAGAGAGACAGAGAGAGAGAGAGAGAGAGACAGAGAGAGAGAGAGAGAGAGAGAGAGAGAGAGGGAGATGAAAGAAAGGTCCGTTTCTGCTTTCTGCAGATTAAGAGCGGACGTCCGAGCACCATGTGGGCCTCGTTTAGCACTGTCTCGCAGAATGAATGTGTGTCAACACATGCGTGTAAATTATTATCGTTGCTGTTTTTGCTTCTGTGTTCCTGGGCAAATTCCCCCCCGAAAACCCCCCCCTAAAAAAAAAAAATTAAGAAAGAAAAGAAAAACATTCCCAGGAAATTGCGTGGCTCTATATAGGTTTCCTATTTCAAAAAAAAAAAAAAAAAGGTATGAGAGATGATGACGATGATTAATCCTAGTCTCCATGGGTGGGGGGTACAGAATCCAGACAGAAATTAAATGAAAACAAATTTCCCTGAGACAGCATGATTTAAGACAAGGGGCTCACGAGCACACACGATAAATCAAAGGAGGCGTCTACTGTAATCCACGCGCATTCCTTCCGCGTGTTCGCTAACAACCACATCCATTCCACACCCAGATAACTCAAGAGCCAGCCACTTGTAATGTCTCTCTCTCTCGCTCTCTCTCTCTCTCTTATGAAAGGCCTGCCACTCCTGCTCTAATTGTGCTTATAATGCCTAACGTAAACATCCTCTTTAGTTGCCTGGAACTGTTGGAAGGTCGTGCCATCGTGTGTGTGTGTGTGTGTGTGTGTGTGTGTCGGCTGTTGTGCTCGCTGCTGGGGCGTTCGATCCCCAACGTCTCTACCTGTCGGTGAGGTAGCCTTCAGCAAGCTAGCTCTAGCTAACAGCCCCTACCACAATAATATCTGAATGTAGGCCAACCCAAAATGCCAAAAGTTGCCGAGTTGCTTTGGGTAAAGGCGTACCGGTACTCTACACAAAAATACTAAATCGTAAACAGCAGTCTGTTTTATTTTGTATGGTGCCCCGCCGTACTGGAGCTATAAAGGCAACCGTCAGATACCTGGGTGTTACTCCGATAGGGTTAATGGTTTGTCTTTTATTTAGCCTTCCATTAGAGAGAGAGAGAGACGTATAGCTGGAGCCTTGGATTGATTTTGGGCCCCTGTAATGGACTGACTTTCAGAATAGAATAGACTTTTTTTGTGAAGGGTGGCAAGGGGTGAGAGGGAGAGCGTCAGAGGGAATTAGCATTTGCTTGTGTTACAGTCTGTGTGTCTGTGTGGCTGGCCAGACACACACACACACACACACACACACACACACACACACACGCACGCGCATGTATACGCACACCACACACACATACACACACACACACACACACACACACACACACACACACACACAGAGCCAAGCCAAGCTATAAGCCGCGCCTGCTAACAATGCTACGTCATTGTTCTCAATGTGTACAGTCATGCTAATGGACGTCATTAGGGGAGAATACGATAAAGACCGGCTGGATTTAAGTAAAATGGACAGAATAATCCTATTGGGACGTCTCATTTCATGTTTATGATGGAAACTAATCCTTTTTAAATGTATGTCGAGAGAAAAAAGAAAAAACGAGGGGGCTAATATCAATGCAGGGCATGCTGTCAGTATGGCCCTTCCCGGGGAGATTTGTGTATTTAACAAAACAACCTCTCGCTGACCAGTACTGCTCATCTGTCCGTCCATCCCATAATCCCAGCTGTGCCGCAGCTAATCCCATTACCTCCGTGCCCCGGCTTGGTTTAATCTAATCCCACGGGAAACAACGAGAACGGCGAGGAATCCACCTATAGGTATTAAAGCAGATGCTAACTGTTGGCACTTTTGTAACAATGTCGCCTATATCTGTCTATATATAGTTTTGTGTGTGCGGTGTGTGTGTGTGTGTGTTGTACTGTACGCAGGCATAGCAGGAGGGGAGATTGCGCTCGAGCAGTGACTGTAGGAGTAGCTTCACTTGTCATGAAGACGAACATGGAAGAAGAGAAAAAAATATTTATATATTTATACATTTATAAATTATATATATATATATATATATATATATATATATATATATATATATATATATATATATATCCATATATCCACTCTATATCCACTCTAACATATGTGCGATGCCCCCAGAATACCCCTACCGGCGCAATCTTCTTTTGATTATGGCAGGGCAAGCCAATCTCACTGGGAGGCCGGGCTGAACAGCGGAACCAGGGCAGGGTACTCGATTAATATGTCTCTCCAGTGCCCAGCCCAGAGGGAAACGTCAATTAGCTGTCATAGTGTGTGAGTACGAGTGGAGATATCCTCCCGAGCACAGCCAATAGTCTGAACCGACTTATTCATAACCTCTTTATATAATTTGCTGCCCTCCACCACCAACAGCAGCACCACCACCATCTACCCGTCCACCTCCTCCTCTCCATTCCCAACCACCACCATCACCATCAATATCACAGTTTTATTTTTTTCCCCCCACTTACATACATAGAGGGGGTTCTGTTATTACCGCTGAGGTTATAGGTGCAGCATTTATTAGGGGAACGGTGTGCGCGAGAGAGAGAGGGAGAGAGAGAGAGAGAGAGAGAATTAGATAGAGAGAGAGAGAAAGAGGGGGAGGGAGGGAGAGGGAGAGAGAGAAATAGACAGGCAGATAGAAAAAGAGATGGAGAGAAAACGAGGGGGAGGAGAGCGATGGAGAGAGAGAGACAGAAAGAGAGAGATAGAGAGAAAGAGGGGACAGAGAGAGAGAGAGAGAGAGAGAGAGAGGGAGAGAGAGACAGAGGAAGAGGAAGAGGAAGAGGCAGAGGTTAGCCTATACCTAAGCACGTGCGAAAATCATCACGCACGTACATACGCACGCACGCACGTACATCCGTACCGCGGGGATGAGGCTAGCGGTGCCGGGGGTTCGACCGTCACGCCAGGACCGAGCCAGATGAGAACTGACAGCGTGTGTGTCTTCTCTATTATGCTTGACGGCGGCACTAAGGAGGAGAGAGTATGCACGTCAACTTCCCACTAGGGTAGTAATAACACACGTTATCGGAGTTATTTACTGGGAATTAACGGAAACGAAATTAGTGTGGAATGAAAACAAAAAAGCCGCATGCTAGGCTGAAGTCATTCCGACGACGCGGCAGAAAATGTAAATGACTCTTTGTTCATTCCCTTCCCTCATCTCGTAGCCGAATGAAGACGAGGAGGCGGTGTGATTGAAAGCTTGAGTATTTGTTGATGTTTGTTTATACTGTTCTCGTAGGGAGTTGTAGACCCTAAGGTCAGAGGTCGCACAGTGTCCTCTATGCTTTATACTTATATTATAAGCTGTCTGCCCAGCTGCTTAATTAGCCATTAATATTTACAATACTGTTCTTCCTTTTATTCTTTCTCTGAAATAAATGTTTTATTGTTTTTACAATTAGGAAGAATCCTCTGAACAGGTTTCTGGGTATGTAGAATTCATTTCTTTTGGTATTCACACTGCATTCACAGTGGGAATTGCACGCACATTTTGTTCCCAGCCCAAATCTGGAATGGGAAATGCGACCACACTTGTGTGTCACCGAGGTTGACAATTTGTAATATATTTTGATATCCGTCAATAACATGACAATAATACTCAAACGGAAACTGGATTTCTCACTCATGTACTGGCACTCATTTTGTTTGTTTGTTTGTCTGTGTGTGCATTGATATGCAGCCTGTGATTGGCCAGCATCAGCAATAAACAGGAAGACAGCTGAGTGATATTCATATAATTTCCCCTGAGTCATTATCTTTTCAGGAACCGTATGTTGTGGCGAGAAACAATAATGGTGATATTAATAAAAAAGGAGCCAAAAATCTGGTTGACTTACGTGGATATTTATATTTCATCTCTCTCGCTCCCTCTCGCTATATATCCATATAATATAACAATAATACTCAATACACAAACAACACTTTTGCATATAAATCCATGCGTACACCACGGCCCAGGACGACACCAAAGCGTCGACAGCGGCTGTAGACCAGAGACCTGTTTTCCTTTGCTAGGTTTTCTCTGTACTGTACGTGCCTCAAATGTTAAAAACGTCAACTCCACGCATGCCAAGAAGATCTATATTTGAGGTGAACTGGGGACGCCAGTTTCTCTGGAAGTTTCAGTATTTTCCCATCAAGAACACAACACGGCCATGTCAGAGGGCACAATATACAACAAAATGCAATGAATAGCCAGTTGACTTGTTGTTTAGATATATGTTGCCTCTGTCTCACTCTTTTATTTGCCTTTTATTTATCTCTCTGTCTTTCTCCTTCACATACAGACACGCACGCACACACACATGTGCACACACACACAGTCAGACACTATTGCTACTACAAACAGCTACGCAGGACTGTGTGAAATAAATCTCTTGGGCTCGTGTCAGAGACTGTATAGGGACCACTGTGAAGTCTAAGTAATAATTCTTTTAATATGCCTTGTTTCACAGTCAGTCTGTAATCAAACAAGAGACCGTAGATCCCTTTAGTAGCAGCCCCGCCAACAAACCATAATCCCACCCCCGCATTCCCCTCTCTCTCTCTCTCTCTCTCTCTCCTCTCTCTCTCGTATGTAAAACACAGCTCGGTGACATTCTGAAACACACACACGCCTGAGTTTAATATCACACCATACACTTGTAAGCTGTCAGCGGTGATCATGTGGTACGTGTCACGCGTGATGTAGCACCTCTGCTGTAAGAAACGTCTCAGGGTGGGGGGTCGCGGCAGCCACGACCGCCAGCCGAGCCCGAGAATATCGTGGTGGTTTATTTTTTTCTTCTTCTTCTTCTCCTCCCTTTTTTCTTCAGATGAGCGGTTGTAATGGTGTAATGGCCTCGTCTCCCCCGACATAACCTGGCTACTACCACTACTATATCTTGCACACACACACACACGGGCGTGCCGTGCCGTGCGCGCACACACACGCACACACACGCACACACACACACACACACACACACACACGGGGAGCGGTACAGCGCCGGACGATCAGATTTCAGAGTGGCGCAGGTGAACCCCTGACCTCGTACACGTTCGCCATTTAATTCTGGCAGAAAGCAGTCTGAGTCGTGGTAGGTTGAAGGTCGCACGGAGGGTATTACTAAAAATGTACATGAATTACACACAAAGCAGCGCTATCATTCCGGTTCAACTCTCCTGGTAGTAGTACAATGGTGTGGAAATCGCCGGTGGGCGTCGTAACGTAACGTTGGCTGCCTAACACAAAGGCAGAGGGGGGAAATAATTAAAAATGTGTTTTTAAAAACCAACACCGGTGCCATAAATGAATAGTTTGGATACCCCGAGCTCCAGCAGTCGTAGCAGCAGCGGCAGCAGCAGCAAAGAGAAGGAGAGATGATCCATCATTAAATTAACATGTCCCTCCTATCATCGACACAGATTGGTGAGGTAATTAATTGCAGTATTGCCAATGCAAGGGAGCGACAGGCCTGCAAGACTTAGGGGAGCGCCGCGGCTGCCAGGGAACCGGCGTACGACAGGAAGAGAGCGAGAGACGGAGAGGGAGCAGGCAGCGGGGGAGTGGGGAACAAAGCCATTTTGCTAACCTTGCTAACATCGTGTTGGAGGCGAGGGGGCGAGGGGCGGGGGAGGTGTTCCAAAGAGTTGGGAGAGACGGAGCCAACGAGATTCCCCATACGGCGCTGTGCACACTGCTAGCACTCCCGTGCACGCACGCTATTAGGGTTTAGTGCTGCTGCTGCTCCTGCGACATCATCCGTTCATCATGTCTCGGTGTCGGCAACGAAGAACAGATGGTGCATGTTGACATCATGCCGTGGTGGTGGACGGTGGTCGTGGTGGCGGTGGTGGTGGTGGTGGTGGCTGGTGGTGGTGGTGTTGGTGGTGGGGGTGGTGGTGTCTGGTGGTGGTGCTGGTGTCTGGTGGTGGTGGTGTTGGTAGTGGTGGTAGTGGTGGTGGACGGTGGTCGTGGTGGCGGTGGTGGTGGGGGTGGTGCTGGTTACGGTGGTGGATAGTGGTGGGGGTGGCCGTGGTGGTGGTGTCTGGTGGTGGTGGTGGCCGTGGTCGTGGTGGACGTGGTGGTGGTGTCTGGTGGTGGTGGTGAGGTGGTGGTGGTGGTGGAGGTGTCTTGTGGTGATGGTGGTGTCTAGTGGTGGTGGGTGGCGGAGGTGGTATCTGGTGGTGGTGGCCGTGGTGGTGGTGCTGGTGGTGGTGCTGGTCGTGTCTGGTGGTGCTGGTGGAGGGGTGGCGGTGGTGGTGGTGGTATGCAAGCCAAGGATATCATTGTTGTTGTTGGAGTGAGTGAATAGATGGTGCAGATAAATGAGCTACAGGTCATATTCATATATCTGATGTTATATAAGGGCCATTACGGTATGCCCCTAGTTCAATGTGATGGATTCCTCCCAAATATGATTCATATGGAGATAGCGTAGCATAACAAGAAATCCTGATGGACGATCGTGTGTAGAGATAAGCCATCACCATTTTTTCCCATTCCACCCAACACCAACCTATATGGCTACATGCTTGCATTTGAACTCATTTTCAGAGGGGATACAGGAGGTGGGGGGGGGGGGCTAAAGGCAACAATAATGGTGTCATGGCCGCCAGCCAAACAGAGGCACCCAGAGAGAAGCCAGCCAGCTAGCTAGCTAGGGAACACAGCCCATGGATGGATCGCATACAGTTGGACGGGGGACACCGCCATGATGAAGATGAGACACATGCTGACAGAATGAGAGAGAGAGAGAGAGAGACAGAGAGACAGAGAGAGAGAGAGAGAGAGAGAGAGAGACAGAGAGACAGAGAGAGAGAGAGAGACGGAATGTGAGAGGCGGAAGGAAAGAAAGGGGAAGAAGAAGATGGCAGACGGGGAAGACCACGGCAAGGGGGGGGGGGGGGGGGGGGGGGGGGGTGTTGCCAAGTCACCGGGTGTCTTATTTATCCGTCTTCAACATTGTTCTGCAGGATTGTATTGTTGGAAAGCCTTGTTCTGGATAATTGATTTGGTTCCACTGCATGTCTGTCTATCTGTCATATATCTATCTATCTGTCTATCATATATCTATCTACCTAGTAATCAATCTATCTATCTATCTATCTATCTATCTATCTATCTATCTATCTATCTATCTATCCATCCATCCATCCATCCATCTATCTATCCATCCATCTACCTATCCATCCATCTACCTACCCATCTATCCATCTATCCATCCATCTATCTACCTACCCATCTATCCATCCATCCATCCATTCATCCATCCATCTACCTACCTATCTATCTATCTATCTATCATCTATCTATCTACCTATCTATGTAGCTACCTATCTATCTACCTATCTATCTATCTACCTATCTATGTAGCTACCTATCTATCTACCTATCTATGTAGCTACCTATCTATCTATCTATCTATCATCTATCTATCTACCTATCTATGTAGCTACCTATCTATCTACCTATCTATCTATCTACCTATCTATGTAGCTACCTATCTATCTACCTATCTATGTAGCTACCTATCTATCTATCTATCTATCTATCTACCTATCTATCTATCTATCTATCTATCTATATATGTATATATCCATGTATCTATCTATCTATCTATCTCTGTAACTACCTATCTCTCTATCTATGTAACTAGCTACCTATCTATCTATCTATCTATCTATCTATCTATCCAGGCCAGGAGTGTGTTCTATGTGGATGTGAAGTCGATGGAAGTCTTGCGGCAACTGGAGACAAATTAGGTGAGATCAGCCTCCTTAAGCCGGACGCCCAGTGGCCATGCGTTATCCCATTACCCACCTAGCCTACAGTAGCCTATAGATAATTGGCCCAGTCAATGCTGCAACGCCCCCTGTAATTTCTAACCTATTGGGTCGTTCCATTCCCATAACAATGCTCGCTTGTAAATTACCGATTTGACGGTGCAGTAAAGACTGAAGTCATGCGCACATGTATTGACATATGCACAATTAAAAAAAAGGTGGTCTTCATTCGTGGCTGTGTTAACTGCCGCCCGGGGCCTTCTCATTCACAATCTAATTTTGCGTCAAGGAATAAATAAAGAGGTTCTGAGCACATGAGTGGCCCGTCGGGATGGCGAATAGCATCTTTCTCTGTCTTTCTTAAAAATAAAAGCCATTTTATATGCATACTCTGTGCTTTGGAGCCCATTCTAGAACGCTGTGCGGCCTAAATAAACAGCGCCATGCAAACGCAAGAGCATGTAACAAGATGTTCAGAAGTAATGGCTTACTTGGCTCCATTAAGCCCTCTTACTTAACATATTGTGACAAGAACACTTTTGTTTGAATGTTGTTGTTTGTGTGCACCCTGCTAGGTCCGTGTGAACCGAGGGGGCATCATGTGTCCATGTTCTGAAGAGTGGATTATAAGGTTGTTTTGTGGTGGTTTTGTGGGCAAGACGGTTTGGTTTTATTGGTCAGCGCCAAAAAGAGGGATTTACTGACCTATTTAACTCGTCCACTTCTACTTGGACGTGACCCCAGACGCCCCCCCCCGACGTAATCCCATGGGAGCTGATCTTCCCCGTGACATGAGCACCATTATTGGACTTGACAAGAACCCAAGCGTCTGCCACACAGTGTCCAAACATCACTTTCACGCAATTGCGTTTCATGGCAGACTAGGCCTCAACCCGGAGACTTGGACGCAGTTGTGGGGCTGAGTAATGATCAATCACACGAGAGAGAAAGTGGAAATGTCCAGTTTGTATTAAGCACACCGCTTCATAGACTTGCAACTGCTTGTTTTGGTAGAATAACTATTTAAAAAAAATAATTTTAGACACCTATGTTCACCAGATGAAGGCTTTTTTTTGCGCCGGCACTATTTCACATAGCCATCCTCCATCCCTGTCTCCCGTGGCAACAAGGTTGTTACTCAATTCAGCTTCAACTATTCTGTCTCCTGGATCCTAAAATGAGTGCTGCACAGACCTCAAGGTGGTAGAATGACGCCACTCCCCGCACCACACACACACACACACACTGACACACACGCACACACACACACACACACACACACACACACACACACACACACACACACACACACATCCAAGAGCCTTGGATCAAAAGCCTGTGTGCGTAGTGTCCTTGTGTTGCTCAATAAGGAGAACTGTTCCTCCTCAAACCACGGTCTCTGTACCGTCGATCATCGATTGGTCGGATCCATTGATCATTTATCGAGGAGAAATAGCACACATCTTCCGTCTTCCGAAATACAATAATTTGGTATTTCTATTGTTCTACAAAGTCATCATTTAAAAAATGCAAATAGCCATTTGTTAATATATAAAAAACAAATATATAAATATAAAATTATAATTTTCCTAAATGCTGAAAAAATTATTAAATAAACTGATTCACCTCAACCTAAAAAAAAGAATAAATATCTGAACCTCAAACCTAAACGTAAAAAAAAACCTCCATTCAATCTCAAACTCCCCCCTGTCCTCACAGGATTCAGCCTTCAAAAATGTAAAAAATAAATATTCTCCCTTGCCCCCCCCCCCCCTCCGCATCTCAATGCTTAGCGAGGCGAGGAGCAGCCATAAGCGAAGCGTGCATGAAGATATCTTGGGGAGGAGGAGGAGGAGGAGGAGGAGGCCCGTTGTGACAGCTCCGAAAAAAAGGAGCGCCATCATTTACGTGTCAACATCAGCGTCAGCTGGGTGGGAGGACAACTTTATTGACATCCTGATGATCACCACGGACCATTCTCCCTGGCACTCATCGACTGCAACTCGGCACACATTAGTGCAGGCGCGTGTGTGTGTGTGTGCGCGCATGTATGTGTGTGTGTGTGTGGGTGTCTGTGTGTCTCATTTGTCAAGTACAGAGAACCGTGGCCTCCCTTTCATGTCAGAGTAAAGACTCCCTCCTCCCCCCCACCCGGTATGGCAGGCCTCAGGGTACTGATGTGTGTCCCTTTATTTCATTTTATTTTTTGTGTCACCAAAACACACACGACGCGGCAATAAACTTTAGGGGACTGTAATGGAGGGAGGCCATGCATGGGCGGTAGTCTACACTATACTGTGTGTGTATGTGTGTGTGTGTGAGTGTGCCGATGACTCCACATTCTCCATCCCCCTTATCCTCTCTCTCCACACAGATCCCCTGGTCAAATTAGCCTCTAAGTTCCTATATTCCTGCGGAGACCCCCCTGTAAATTGGAGCGATGTTCCGCCGACTGCCAGGAGCCAGCGCCGTCAATACGGAAGAGTGCGAGGAAGGAAACACGTGGAGAAATATTAATCCTGTCGAATAATCAGCGCGAAAGTCCCTTCCTTCCTTGACCTTTGTGGCTCATGGGCTGACTTGCAGCGCACTAGTGCAGGGGCCCGCAAACCCGGGGTGAGAGACAGAGAGAGAGAGAGAGAGAGAGAGAGAGAGAGAGAGAGAGAGAGAGAGAGAGAGAGAGAGAGAGAGAGAGAGAGAGAGACAGAGAGAGAGAGGGAGTCAAGAACATAATTACCGTCATTATATTCCCGATGTAAAGACTTACGTCAGATGACCTCGCCTCCATGGCAAAATTTAAAGGAAAGGCTCGACGCGCCCGTTGTTGTTGATAGATCCGTGTTCCCCGGTGGCCCCTGTGTTCTTTCACTCTGGCCCGGGACATAACTTTTCCTTTCCCACCTTCAGAGTGTCAAGTATGCATTTCTTTGATCAGATTTGGCAGTTTGAGCACCCCTGGGCTGGAGGGGAGGGAGGGGGGGGATCTATTCTAGCTTTAGGCTAGTCTTTGTACCTGTCCTGGCACGTGCCCCTCCAGAGGTGAGGCTATAACGCTCGCTCTCTCTCTCTTCTTTCTCTCTCTCTCTCTCTGTCTCGCTCCACCCCACCCCCACCCCCCCCATCAGCCCATGCTGGGTCCCTCTATCTTAGTCTCTCAGAGGCAGGTTCTGCTCGCGGGGCTCCCAGGGGCCTGAGCGTTGGGGGACTTTGGGGGGGAACTCGGCGAGCATGGCGAGTGTGTCCCTTAACTCCCGCCAGACACGGGTCCCTCTTGGCTCGGTAACTATGAGGTGTTGTTCACCACGCTGGGCTGCTCACGTTTTAACCCACAGATGCCTTTCCTGTGTCGTTACACTTTGAAGGCGCCGCACAGTGCATCCAGAGGATTACATTTAAAATTTAAATCCATCAGCTGTGAAAAGGCGACATACTGATGCACTACCAAGGGGACGGCTCGGCAGTGCGCTGCCAGAATGCGAGATGCGAACAATTGGCACCCGAAAATTGAAAATGCAGATTTTTTTTGAACAGAAAAAAAGGTAACAAGTAGAGGGTTTCTTACCGTGTGCGGGATCGGGCGGCCCAAACTCCAGATTGTACCTCAGGATGTAAAAATTATTCCACACATAGAGCTGGTTGTCCCGTGGGTTGTATTCCACAGCGGCGATATACTGGTACTGGTTCGGGAAGTGGATATCCACATACTCCCCGTGCTTCTGCTTGGTGTTGTAAACATAGTCGATCAGGCTCTTGCTCACCTCGCTCTCATTGTCCTCGTAGGTGGAACGCACCACGTATAGCACGCCGCACACCATGAAGGCGTTGGACGCAGATCGCTTGTCGTATGCAGTCTCCCACGTGGCCTCGAAGCGCAGCGTGTACGGGTTGAGCTGGCTGAGCACCATCATGCCGTTGTTCTGCTCGGTGGCGTAGATCACCCACAGGCCGTTCTCATCCACCGCCAGGTCGATGTCCGTCTTGCCGCCCCACTTGTAGGGCGACGTGTCGTGGTAGTTGGCGTTGTTGATGATGGCCTCGCCGCTCTTGATGCGAGTGCGCAGGTCGAACTTGACAATGTTGCGTGTGCGCTCCTTGTTGAAGAACACGGCGCCGTCGTACACCACGAAGCCCGTGCCGTCGACGCGGTGTGGCAGCTTGTAGGTCAACGTCTGCCGGGCGTTCTGGAAGTCGTCGAGCGAGCCGTACTCGATCAGCGTGTCCGTGCGGTACGGCGTCCACGGCATGAAGTAGATCTTGTCGGCGGCCTGCAGCGGGTCCTTGCACCAGGCGCCCGCCTGCTGCTCCGCCTCGAACAGAAAGGACGTGTCGCCCACGGCTTTCAGAGTCCCGGGACACACAAAAACTATCGGGTGGGGGGGGGGTGTGTTGGTGTCAGTTGGGGGTGGGGAAGGAGGGGAGGAAGGGAGGGAGGGGAAGGGAGGGAGTAGAATAACAAAGAAAGAAAAGACAAAACAGACATAGGTTAACACGCAAAACGCTTTTAGAATTATATTTGAAAGAATCCAATATGAATAGTATGACTAATGTCGTAGTTTTGTTTTACAGGTTGTCCGGCGGGAAAGTTGTGGAAAGACGCACACATCAACGCGTGGCCAGATGAGCACTACTCAGTTACAGCCAATGTACACAAGCAGTATGGAGTCAGAGTGTGGTGGGTGCATGTCAAGGAAACAAAGGAGTACATCAATCGTTAAGCATAATGTTGATATACTGTATGTATATAGATCTATATATATGTTATGTAGGCTATAGGAGAGAAACTTTGCCTCATTGACTGGAATAGAACACAAATGGGGGGGGGACGGGGGCGGGGGGGAGGTAAGAACAGAAAACAAATGCAAATAAACAATTGGTCCTGTAAACAAACAAACCCACAAGGAAGGAAAAAAAGGGGGAAAAAACAGCAGCCAACGAAAGAATTCACTTGGCAACAGACAGGTTACGATAGAGCAGGAGGAGGAGAGAGAGAGCAGCTTCCAATGCAAATGTGTGTGTGTGTGTGTGTGTGTGTGTGTGTGTGTGTGTGTGTGTGTGTGTGTGTGTGTGTGTGTGTGTGTGTGTGTGTGTGTGTGTGTGCGTGCGCACAGTGTGACGTGTCTCGGATGGATACACCAACACCACCACCACCACCACCACCAACACAACCACAACCACCACCACCACCACCACGTAATGATTCTCTACAGCTTACACCTGAGAAGATCGCCATAAGGAAGTGGTGGTCACGGCCGCTTAAAAACAACTTAACACAAAAACTTAATCCACTTCTGTCTTCCTTTTTTGAGGGGGGGGGGGGGGGGGGGGGGGGGGGGGGCAGGGGTGTCGTGTCGTGTGATTGAGGCGTTTGGTTGTGTCTCTCGTGGGAGGCAGAGTAGAGGAGAGAGAGGGGAAAAAAGCAACAGTTGAAGATATAGAGGAGGGGGGGGGGAGGAGGAGGAGGAGAAGAAGAGGAGGAAGAGGAGGAGGCAGGAGAGCTGAGAAGGGGTACAGGAAGGGAGAGGGGTGGGGGGAGAAAGGGAGAGAAAGAGAGGAGGAAAAATCGTGAAAGTAGTAAGCAGGGCCCAAAGACACTGTCACCAAGGCATGCTATGGAGGAGAGTTTGAAAGCCAGCCAATATGAGATTCTGCTGAGTAGCCAAAGCACCCAGGGAGCATGAGAATCAAAAAAATAAATAAATAAAAAAGCAAAAAAAACAACAAAACCCTTTGGAGCTCGGCCAATATGCCCCCACCCCCCCCCCCCACCCCCACCCCCCACCCCCCCAGCTCTCTCTCTTTCTCTCTCTCTCTCTCTCTTTGTGTTCCTGTGCAGGTCGGGCTGCCGCCTGCGTGTCTTCACCTCCTCACTGTGGATGTATGTGTTCCTCTCTGCAGTCTGTTGCCCCTGGTTGGGCACTACTGGCCTGTTAAGATTACAATGGCAGAGGGAACCTTTAACTTTACAATGGAGCTGGAGGGGGGGGGGCCCAGAGGGGTGGGGGGCGGGAGGGGGACTGGAGTAATGTCTGCTGAGGGGCGGTGCGTATTTTGCATGGGGTGGGGGTGGTGAGGTGGGGGTGTGGGGTGTGGGATTGGGGTTGGGGTGGGGGGTCGGAGAGAAGGGGGAGCCACCATGGGAAGAAAAGGTAAAGTTTTACAACCAGATGCCACAATAAAATAAAGGAAAGATAAAAAGTAAATAAACAAGGAGCTAGGGTTTGGAATCGTGTCTTGTTGTTATTTACCTTTTTGTTCCACTTCTATTTTAAGCGTTGGAAGAGAGAATGAAAAGAGAGCGCAAGAAGGGTGGGGGGGTAGGGGGTAGGGGGGGGTAGGGGGGAGGAGGAGGAGGAGGAGGAAGAGAGTATTATGAATTAACATCGCTACGAATACATAGACAGAGACATGTGCTGCGCAACACGGACACAGACGAAGGAGACCTGGTTAGGGAGAGAGAGAGAGAAAGAGAGAGAGACAAGTAGCAGACAGTAGTCGGAGGGAAGGCGGGAGACACCTACACCGATGGAGGAGTGAAGCTGCAAGGTTAGAACATCAGCGGCGGTCTCCAGTATTAAGACATGGGTGGGGAACGAGCTGCCAGGCTTGATTTATAGGAAATCATTGTTTCAAGTTCATTATTGTTTTCGAGGGGTTAATATTATTGTTAGTACTCAACGCAACTGCAGTTCAGTAGCGGGAACATTTTGCTTTGATTGGATTTGAGTTACATATTTAGGGAAAATGCCATTAATTGCATTGCATCGTTGAAGGGCAAGTTATGCACCTTAGTTTACATCATGGGATTTCCGAATTAGCATTCATTAATCTTTGGTGATAATACATTAAGAGTTTTAATTGGTCTTTACCTAGCCTGGTTCGTTTGACTTTGACACTAGCGCGAAGAGGGCATAACGTAATATGTTAAGATTATGAATGTAATTTACCCACAGCTATAAACCAAGCCTAACATCACAGCAGACACAGAATCATTATGGGTAATACTAAACATACATTACAAATTAGAAATAGGGCTGAGCAATATGTCAATATTATATCGATGTGGTGATATGAGACTAGATATCGTCTTAGATTTTGGATGTCGTACTAAGTCTTGTCTTTTCCTGGTTGCATTACTGTATTAGGCTGCATTACGGTAAAATGATGTCATTTTCTTACCAGACTGTCAGCTGTTCTACTTTTTCCTTCACCCACTTAGTCATTATATCCACATTACCGATAATTATCTATCAAAAATCTAATTGTCTTAATGTACAATGTTGTGAAGGCATCAATAGCCATCCCTGCAATATTTTCGCATAATCAATAAAAATGTTTATTTTCATATGTGATTTTGTCTAACACATTGGATGTGTAACATTTTCATATTTCATTTTTTTCTCTTTTGTTTCACCTGAAATGTAAGTTCAATTTGCACAAAAATTCAGAATAAAACATTTTTTCCCCATTTGATTCACACAGAAATATAGACTATGTATTTATTGAATTACCAGAAAAAATTAAATGTCGTGATCAAGATCTAAAATATTGAGATAGAACATTATGGCTATATCACCCAGCCCTAATTAGAAATGTCCTTAATTATTGTTTTGCTATATTTGGCATGGCGTCCTATATGTTCAATATTAGAATCAGAATTAAACTACATTGAACCTGTGAGTTCATTATAGTTAATTGTGTAATTGTGAAATAGAATTGAATTGCATGCATAATGTTGAATATATAATGTATTGTGTGGGTCTATACAGAAGGCCCTTATTTCAGAATAATTCCACATCAGAAAAACCTAAACAAGAATAACAACTTTCTGTCCAATGAATCACACCTTGTGTTGTTTAGTTTGCAATTAAACAACAAGACACTTATCATCACGTACACAACAACACCTGCGGCAAAAGATCGACAACAGCGACTGAAGTTAACCATTCATTTGATTAGCTATACATATATGTAGATACATATATAACACATATATATATGAATACTGTCTAGACCCATGACCTCTGGGAGAGCTAGTGATGGGGATCTGTGTGTGCAGTGAAGAGGTGTGTGTGTGTGTGCATGTGTGTGTGTGTGTGTGTGTGTGTGGTGTGTGTGTGTGTGTGTGTGTGTGTGTGTGTGTGTGTGTGGTGTGTGTGTGTGTCTGTGTGTATGGAGTGTGTGCCGTAGCTACCTAAGAGATCAAACACTGAGTAAACAAATTAACAACAGTTGACTTCTCAGAAGCTGCAATGGTGAGATAAAAGAGGTAAAGAAGAGAGGAGGAGATGGAAGAGAGAGAAAGATAGAAAGTGATAGAGCAAGTGATAGAGAGGTAGAAAAAGAGAGGTAGACAAAGATAGAGAGAGTGATAGAAAGAGGTAGAAAAAGGAAAAGACAGAAAGACAGAGTGATAGAGAGACAGAGAGAGGGAGAGAGAGGTAGAAAAGAGTGATAGAGAGAGAGCAAGAGAGAGAGTGAGAGATAGATGAAGAGAGAGAGAGAGAGAGAGAGAGAGAGAGGGGGTAGAAAGAGGTATAAAGAGAGAGAAAGAGAGTGATATAAAGAGAGGTAGAACGGGATAATAATAAAGAGAGAGGGATAATTCTGGAAAGAAAGAAGAGAAAACACATGACAGAGGACCTGACAAAGTGAATAAAAATGTGAAAAGGAGAGAAATGGAAAACAGAATCAGAGGGCGGCTCAGTGCAGCGAGAGACAGTCAGAGCGCCGGGTCTCCTGCAGATTGCACAGAGGAAGGGAAAAGAAGTAAGTTAATTTGAGAAGAAGAAAAAACTGCATCAGGGAAATAGACATTAGAGTCGCACCCTCCCCCTCACACACACACACACACCCCTTTCAAGACCCCTCACTTGTATCTAATATTTGTCGTTATTATTATTATTTTTATTTTTTTTGCAAAGCTGGGCTTCCTTATATTTCTGGTTGTTGTTTCTTTTATTGTCATCTCATCGTGCCGTTTTCGACGTACGGCCGTTTTAAAAACGGCATCTTTTAAGCCAATCCGATTTGTTGTTTTTTATTTTTTATTTTAATGGACAGCACACCCTCTGTCCCACCCTAATGGTCTCAGGCTCCCGTTGAATGGGAGCTAATATGTTTTGGGAGTCACTGGACTGGTCAACTGTCTGCCTCCCTCTCATCTAAGATGTCTGCCGTCTGCCACAGACTTAATTAGTGACTCCAGCATCCAACGTAGATTTGTGTGTGTCTATAAATATATATATATATATTCAAAAATGTTTTCCTTTCTGTATATACTGTATATATACAGAAATAAAAATATGTTATAATAATATAGAGATAGATATAGAGAATAGATATAGATTGTGTTTATATATATATATAATAGTACATATGTATCATGTATTCATATTATTATACAGTATATATTACATATATACATTATGTATTAACAACTCAAATAACTAAGGATTTTCAAGAATTATTTCTTCTTCTATTGCCATGATGCCACATCATCCTCAATGATTTTATTTTTATTTCCTGTGGGGCAGCGACGGTCTTACATCAGCCTTGTGATCTATCTTGCCGTTATCTAACAATCTTACTTTTTTCATCATGGTGGATGAAGAGTCTTTGCGGGAGCACTTGATTCATTTGGAATGAGGACACACTGGCTGCTCTGCAGTGGCTGATCAGCTTATTGGGGGATTTACAATGTTTTCCTGCTAAACAACTGAGCATCCTCGCATCGCCGCAAATCCAGTCGGAAACTAAGCTCTAGGTCCGCTGTGACACATTGAATCGGCAGATCCCCAGCATGTGACATATGTTTTTGGTGTTGTGTGCATTGATTCGGCCCGGGACTGAAATCTCAGCTGGTCAACTGGTTAGCGCTACTTTAACTTTAACACTGCATCACATTCTGGAACAAAGCAGATGTAAGTTAACAGATCAAAAAAGGACATGTTAACGTGGGTAGTAGTGCACGGACACTATTCGGGGGGGAATTAAAAAAAAGGATTGGTTTAGGAACATACATTGTGACTTTTTTCACTTTTTTCAAGCAGCACATTTTATACAGGTGTGAATGGGGAAAGACCAGGGCCGGATTTTGCACTCGACTGGATGGGACTGGGCATGTTCAGACCGGGCGGGGAGGAGCACTCACTTACATAGAGGTGAGAATGGGGGAAAGACTGGGAGCGGATTTTTCACTACACTCAGATTGGACTGGGTTTGTTCACAATTCATTAAAACATCCCACAGTGAGTCCCTGTCCAGTCGGCACCAGCCCAGCCATCTTCGACTGTTGTGTGCTACGATTACAGCTACAGTGATCCCCCCCCCCACCCACCACCCAGCACCATCAGGCCCTATACCACCCACATGGGGCAGGCCTCCCCCTAATTGAACCAGAGGCATCCTCCGTAGCTCAGGGAGGGGTGGAATTGGAGTTGACCACCCCCTTCGCCGAGTTGAAATTGTGATAATGACATCAATAGCCTGCTACCGGGGGAGATTAGAATTCCATCGGTGGCGGGAGGCGGGAGGATCGATGCCGTGGCGTTCTGCTGATGTAGCAGGAGGGGGGCACGGATAATGTTTGTTTCTCCTTATGGTCGGGCCGATGCTCCCGTTTACAATCATTTGAAAATATATTAGAGGCTGGAGTTGTATCGCGTCTCCAGGAGTTGGACTCGGTTCTTTTGCGGGGTGGTGGCGGGCACCAGGGGGCATGGCTCCTCAGACTCCTACTGAGAGGCTTATTAATGTCATATTGGATCACAGGCGAGGAGAGCGGAGAGGAAACAGTTGGCCAACGCTGAGGTAGATGCCGTGTGGACTCTCAGAACTTATGAGATTTTTCAGATCAAAAATGTCTTTATCTCTGTATATTATTTTGTTATTCAATATTATTTGTATTTGTTGTTCTATTTTATCAGAGACCCCGGTCAGGTTTATGGTGTCCATCAATCTACTGTCAAAAGACTTTTTGTTTACATGTAAATCACGGTAAATTAAAATGCAATTGAAGGCAATTTCAGGTTTTGTCCTGTTTTTTCTTGGTTGTTTTTCCACCAAAAATGAACACAATTAATCACACAGAACACCATTTTTTTTCTTATCTGGCTGAATCGCAAAAGAAATATGTTAGAGGAAATTGCGTTTATTATATAAAAAGAACAACAGTGATTTGTTTTCTTTGACATCAGTCAAACCAGAGCTCAATAGAAATCCAATTCAGACACACAGTGTGTGTGTGTGTGTGTGTGTGTGTCTGTCTGTGTGTGTGTCTGTCTGTGTGTGTGTGTGTGTGTGTGTGTGTCTGTCTGTGTGTCTGTCTGTGTGTGTGTGTGTGTGTGTTTGTGTGTCTGTCTGTGTGTCTGTCTGTGTGTGTGTGTTTGTGTGTCTGTCTGTGTGTGTGTGTGTGTGTGTGTGTGTGTGTCTGTCTGTCTGTGTGTGTGTGTGTGTGTGTGTGTGTGTGTGTCTGTCTGTGTGTGTCTGTCTGTGTGTGTGTTTGTGTGTCTGTCTGTGTGTCTGTCTGTGTGTGTGTGTGTGTGTGTGTTGTTGTGTGTGTGTGTGTGTGTGTGTGTCTGTCTGTGTGTCTGTCTGTGTCTGTGTGTGTGTGTGTGTTTGTGTGTCTGTCTGTGTGTCTGTCTGTGTGTGTGTGTGTGTGTGTGTCTGTGTGTCTGTGTGTGTGTGTGTGTTTGTGTGTCTGCCTGTGTGCCTGTGTGCGCGTGTGTTTCCATGTGCCTCAGGCGATGTAGTTTAATGCCCTTCATATTTTAAAGTGATGAGAGTATTTGCAATTGTTTATGAGGAAAATGTATTATCACTGCAGAATTAAGACACGCTGGCTGCTCTAACGTGATACTTCAAGGAGCGATAACTTACTTGGGTGTTTTGTTGGCTCTGTGGACCTCTGTGGCTATATTTCACATTGTCATTTTGATGATTCCACTTCTTTTATTTTTACTTAAGCTTGGCGTGCTGGAGTAATATAAATTAAGGTGCGTCGCCTAACAGATTGCGATGAAATAGCTAAATAATTGTGCGAGGAAAGATAGGCCTTGTGAAACAGAATGATGTAACAAATAAAATCCCAGACGCTAATATGACACAAAGCTGTCAACGTTGTTGCGGGCTAATGTAGCCGAGACAAAGGACAGTGCTCACAAAAATAACTCACACGGATAAAATATTCAATCGTATTTACACGGGGACTCTGTGTTAGTATAAGTGTTGATAGGCCCTTCTGATGTATTGCCCTAATTTTACAGCCGGGCTGCTGGGGACCCTGATCTATGGGAGTGCGTGTCTCTGATTCTGTCTCATCTGTAAGAGCGTAACCATCTCCCGAGACCAATTGCGGAAGCCCTAATGACTATTCTATGTGTACTGGCCGCCTTTACTTTGGCAGAGAACACGTAATTGAAAATGTCCCCATGCAAAGTTTCACCTTTTCCGCCTCCCAGGGCACTCGTCTAAAAACGCAGGCTAATTAAATATATGTAAAATATGGTATTTTATAGCGTATGCAATTACAGGCAATAATAAACCCAATCGCTTGGTTGGGACTGGGGAAGCGTTACCTACCCTGTAGATTTAAAATAATTATTTAAAACTGTTGTAAACAGGTCCGGGAATCTACCCACTATCTTTATCTTTCTCTATCCATTCTACCCCATCTTCTTGCCCTGTTATCCCCCCCATCCATCAGCCTGTGTTGATCAACCTGATGCTCTGCGGAGGAGTTGTCCAGGGGACTCCATTAGCCCTGAGTTCCACACGGGTATCAGCCTATCTTAATAGATACAGGCTCGGTCGTTCCCCAGACTGAAGGCGCTCCATTTACTAAAACCCCAGGTGCAGGTGCATTGTGTGATGTAAACAGATGCTTAAGCCAGACCTTGTTACACCAGGTCCCCACCCACACAGGGTGAGGGACTGGAACTGTCAAGAACAGTTCATTGTATGGAAATATAAAAAACTCAAGTAACTGACTTGGAAATGATCCATCTTGGTCACAAACCAGGATGCCATCACGCAGACACATTTGGAAAAAACACACCACAGCCACAACACAACACCAACCCACCAACCACACAACCACCCACACCACACACATCACACCCACACCACACACACACCCAACACACCCACACCCACAACCACAAACACACCAAACCACCCACCCAACACCACCCACCACAACCAAACACCCCACACCAACACACACCGGGTGCTTATCTCTTACCCTCAGGAGCCAGGGGATTTCACCCCAGCCAAGTATGGGAGCGGGACTGAGGATGACCCGCCCAGGGACCTGGGCTGTTATCCCCCAACAGGGAAAACACACCACGCCGGCGCCGGCCCCACTCCCACACTCACAAACCCCCACCACAACACTCCTGATAAAGGGGATTTCCAAACCCCATTTGTGGGCCCACGGCCAGACCAGGAAAGAAAATAACATTTCCATTCGGGGTAAATAATTAATTACCCAAAGCCCCACCGTGATTAAAAGTAAGTAAATTACGTGGACAACCAGGCATGCCGTTGAAAGTTGTCTTTGTTGTGTGTTGTGGAGAGAGGAGGGAGAGAGAGAGGAGAGAGAGAGTGTGTGTGGTGTCTGTTGAGTGCCCACCACCAGACTCTGGGACTCTCTTCATTATGAGATGCCCAGGGTTTCTCCATATGTGAGGAACCACAAGGTGGCCTATTATGTCTATTATTGTGTCACTCCCTTGCACCATCTGGGTATAAGTTAAGACCTGTGTGTGTTGTGTGTGTGTGGGTGTTGTGTGTGTGTGTGTGTTTGGGGGGGGTATGTGTGTGGGTACCATAGTGTGTGCTTTTTTAAGGACTTCATTAACTTCCATTTTCAGTCATTTAAAA
The DNA here is from genome assembly GCA_002895965.2 of Coryphaenoides rupestris. NCBI lineage: Eukaryota > Metazoa > Chordata > Actinopteri > Gadiformes > Macrouridae > Coryphaenoides > Coryphaenoides rupestris. The sequence continues at coordinate 1,179,460 of PIJE02000015.1, forward strand.
GCCTCCTTGATGTAATTTTCCCATTTTGATGTGCCCCATCTTAGAGAGACTGTAAGTCTTCCCATTCTATGTGGGTGAGCTGAGGCCCGGCGGGATCAGGTATGTGGTGTGTAGGTGTGTACGTGTGTTTGTGTGCTGTGGTTGTGCGCTTTGTTGTGTGTGTGGTGTGTTGTGTTTGTGTCTGGTAGTGTGGTGTGTTACATTGATAAATCCACTTGTGTTTTTTCGTCCAGTAAGCTCAGCCTGAATTTTAACCAATTTATGGCCCAATTTTTTTTACTTGACAGAGGTGGGGTTCTGGTCTGGAGGTGACTGTTCCTAGGGAGGTGATGGTGGAGGGAGGTGGAGGTGGGAGGGGTCTGGTATTTGTTAGAGTCTTATGGGAGGTGGACGTTTCCTCCCGCCCCCCCAGGGTTCAGTCAGCGGCGGCCCTGGATCCGGCTTGCCCTGTTGTCGGCCTGGGTGCCTGATGCTGTCCTGCAGAGGGCTACCTCATTCGACCTGCGCTCGTTTGTCCCGTAGCGAACGTCATGATGATCGAGAGCGCAAACTTCGCCGCAGAGGTTACGGGCACGACAAGATGCGTGCGAACGCCGACCCCTTCTCCAGTATGGAGAACGTCAACTGCTACCTCCCCGCGTAGCCTACGAAGATCATGAACGCAAAGGGTACACAACGGCAGAACAGTTATGTTTCCTATGATTGTTATCCCTACGTCCGTCACCGCCATTCAAAAAAGGCAGTGATGAGAGGGGATGCGGGGGGGGGGGGGCGGGGGGGTGAGCTGTCAAGAGTGTCAGCGTGTGGACAAAAGTCGGGCCTTCTAGCAGACGATTGGCGGCTGTGCATCTGAGGCGTAGGTCGTCCTGAGCGTCAAATTGGTTGGCTGCTAGAGGCTGGTCAGAGGTCAGCTGAGGTTTGCCTTCCACACAGAGCATTGGGTTTGCTGTGATAGGCTGTCGGGGGTGGGCCTCTAGGAGAACATTGACATTGTGTAGGCTGGTAATAGGTTGGTCTCAGCAGAGGTTGGTCGTTGGTCTCTAGCAGACTTGGCTGCTGTTAGGCTGGTCAGAGGTTGCTCTCTAGCAGAGTTGGTTCTCTAGCAGACATGGCTGCTGTAGGCTGTCAGGGGTTGGTTCTCTAGCAGACATTGGGCTGCTGTAGGCTGCGTCAATAGTATGGCTAGACAGAGGACGAGCCTCTAGCTATTGGGCTGGATGTGAGGCCAGTTAACACGAAGTGATCAGAAAAGATTGGGCTCGCCCCCAAGGGTGAAACATTAAAACGGTAAATTATCCTTGGTAAAAGGGGAGGGTCTGGATAGCATGCGGATCATTTGTCAGTCTGTAAATGAGGTTCTCCTCAACTAATCAATGGTAATGTGAAAAAATGAATCTTCGTGCCCATGAAGAAACACGCCGATCAAAGAGAATATTATTTAGTGGATAATAAGAGCTTACACAGCTTCATGGGACAAGCACACACACACGACGACAGAGCCACATACACACACTACACATACTCATGACAGTGTTTGGGACAGAGTATGGAGTGCTTCAGAAATGAATATGCTACATTGAAACTGCTCGTCCTCCCACGGAAGCCTTGGTGAGTCAACGACATGCACTCACAAGCACCACAGAAAGAGAGGATATGGGAGGGTAATGACTGTCCAGCAAATGTGGCACCACCATCTTGGGGGGATAGATGGAGGGAGAAAGAGTTTAGAAAAAATTAAAAATATTAAAGTTTAAATATAACTTTGAAAGTTTGATTTTTTTTCTTTGTGTCTTGAAGTTCTTGTATTCCAAGGGTTTATTGTCAAGCTGTGTTGATGAAGTTAGAAGCGCTGGACGTCACACAGTCCTGTCTTATGAGGTGTGTGTGTGTGTGCTGTGTGTGTTGTGTGTGTGTGTGTGTGTGTGTGTGTGTGTGGTGCGTGTGCGTGGTGTCGTGTGTGTGCTCATGGCCCGTTGGTGTTGTTGGTGTGCAAGACCCCTGCCCAGATAGCGGGCACGCTCACACAGAACACACTCGCGGACGGGTTGCTCAACTCACACTCACAAACCGCATTCTCCACGAGCACACGGGGCTGACACTGGCATGAGCATACATTCTTTTTGTTGGGCTTTTTTCCGAATTTAATTAACTACCTCTTGCAATTTCGCATAATTTTATAGATGATGTGTTTTACCTAAATAGTGCTGAGCGATCCGGTCTGACTTGCCAAAGTTGGCCACGTGGGACTAATTAGTGATATATTAATAATTTTTTCTGATTTATTTTTAGAAAATGGACTGAAAACCTCCCAAGAGCTACTGGAGCGATGCTGCAGGTCTTGCTGCTCTAAATTAGTTGTGTGAGACGCGTTCGGGGTCATAATAGGGTTAGCATTTCCTAGCCGCGGGCCTGTCTCTCCGTCCCGTCAGTATGTCCGTCGCGTCTTCGTCACCCCGCCTGAACATAAATACCCCTCATAGGGGCGGGATGCGTTCTCTCCAGAGATAAATTATTGTTCCCCTTTTAACATTTCGGCTTCTGGGCTTCTCTGGCTTTCGTCCTCAGAGCTGCGTAGGAGTTTGTTCAAATGTGAGTGATTTTATGATTACTTTGGACCTACTAATTTACGATCTTTAGGTACTTTGCACAGGGTGTGTTTAATGAAGAGGGGGTCGTGATGGGGTGAGACGTGGTGGGGGAGGTACTTGGTTGATAACAACAGCAGATGAGAGCCCTAAGAAAATTTGAGTGTAGTCCTGGAGGTGTGGTGAGAACTTGGATTGGGGGGCTTCGAGTAGATTCCCGTGGCTCTCTCTCTCTCTCAAACTTGTGTGTGTGTGTGTGTTTTTTTTTTATATCAGACCAGCAATAATTATATTCATGAGCACAATGGCTTTTATGAAATATTCCTCAGCGACTTACTTGTGGCTCCAATTAGAAGAATTCATCTGCAAGCAATTAGCGTACTCTGGTGGGTAATAATGTGAGCAGGAGATCCGTCACCGTCGGACACGCTCCCCTGGCAGATGTGAAACTGCATGGCGATACAGTTTGAAACTAATGAAGTTGGTTGTGTAAAACTGATGGATTGAGATTTGTCATGCCTGTCCACCGCCTCAACCCAGCCGCGTAGCGTAGTGTAGCGTCGCTGGGCCGTCTACATTATCATTGGTTTCTTGCCACGGAAGATCGCAACAACTTTTTTAACTCGAGCGTTTGGTGTTGTGTGGCTTGTGTGTGTGTGTGTGACCCTCCTCTAATACAATCCCCTTATTGCTGTGGATTAAGCTAGTGAAGCAGTACTCACCAAAGTCCTGGTTAGTCGTTCAAGCTAAATAAGGCAAAGATTGCGTCCAGGTATAGAAGATATGAATAAGTCAACTCCGTCTATATCAGATTCCATTTTGGGACGACTAATGAGGCTTTCTCCGGCAAAGTATTCAATTACGGAATCACTTGATTTACCTGTAACAAATTGCCGGGGTCATTTTGACCTGTGTATCATGGCTTTGGACAAAGAGTGTATCACTAACAGTCACGAATTAATCAATGCCAGACTGCCCTCCAGACAGACGCATATGCATTACTAGCATTACAACGTTGATCGAAGAACTCATTCTCAAATTCAGCAAAATCATTCTGAATTTGCATGGTTTTTTTTTTGTGGGTTTTTTTTTCAAATTATTCCCTTGTTTTTTGTGTCATAATAATTAAAAATAAGGATCAGCATCGTCATTAAATGGGAAGGGGCTTTCTGAATGGTTGCAATGGTTTGGCCATTTTAAGCATGGCTCTCCAGAACCTGGCCCACGGTTTCGCGGATGAGGGGACATAGTCTTGAACATGCTGTGCCTTGCGTACAATGTGGTGTAGGGCATATGTCCTATTTTAAGCTGGACGCTATCGGTTGAGATCGTAAAAATTGCAGAGATTCAACTCAAGAGGGCAAAAATTCATGATGGCATAAAACGTGCGCGAATGTTCTTTTCGCCTCTCTAGCCTCTCACTGTATCATTTTGATGAAGTGGTGAATAAAATGATATGAATAAAGACTGTATCAGATTCGATGGGAAGGAAGATGTTTTTTTAAGCTGTGCATAAACCATTAGAAGTCAGGAAAAACATCCTGAATTGCATTTTATTTAATGTGTTGTACGTTTCTTCACATGCGAGTAATTACTTGACTATTACAGTATTTATTTAAAATGTCATAGGCAACGCAGTCCATATTCCAAAAAAAAACGCTCAACTGTCGAGAAATGTTTAGACAGTGATCAGATATATCTTGTTACAGAAGGAAAAGTGCAGCCAATGGCCTCTAGACCACCCAATGAGCATTATTCCTAGCGTCAATAAATATAGGCATAAACAGCTAGCGAATCTGACGGTGATTACACTTCGCCGGCATTATCTCACTGTGATATTGGCGTCGGGAGCTTTGAAATTCAAATGCTGGGATTGGCTAATCAGAGTTATAACTGCCCCAATTTCCTTGTAACGTTGTTACACCCGCACCGCGTTGGAAAGGGGGGTAGAAACTCATAACGCTGGGTGCTTGTGTGTGCGCATGTGCGGATAATGCTTGGTGTGTATAGTGTGGTTGCTGTGTTAATGTAGGCCAGTGATTGGTTTGGGCATGTGCGGTTCTTTTTTGAAAACGCAATTGGTTTCTTTAAGCCGAGATCTCCCCCACCTCCCACCACCAACCCCAGGAGCCACCTCCCAGCCCTGCCGGGGGGCCCCTGGGGATCGCTGGAAATCGATTTAATTGTTTCACGCGCTGTCCTCCGATTCAACAGGGCGGGCGCTCTTGCGAGAGAGTATGTTCTGCCAGCCTTGATAACTTGTGGCAGTACCTCATCCGGCCATATATTGGAGAATACGGAGCCCGACGGGTCACTCTGAGTTTAACAGACGCTAATTTGATTGAAAATTCAAACTGGGAGCACCGGGAAGTGAAATTTTCCCCGCATATTCTTTCGGCTTGGTAATGTGCTCCATCCATCAATGTATTTCCCCTCCTCAGAGTTGCTTATGGCAGCCATTTTAACCCCGGTGCCTGCCGGGTCGTTTCTCGCCGCGGTGAGTGGTCGCCCCGCGACAGCGAGCGCGCCTACGCGTGTGGACAGCTGGACAGAAGGGGAAGGACAAATCTTATGATTCACCCAGGGTGCTAGGGACCGAGGCCAGCCTATAGGTTACTGCCCTCTGAGCGCACTCATCACGTGGCCGTGGTTTTTTCTTTCTTTCTTTAATTCTTTTTCACTTAACAGTAATTTATATTATTCAATTAGTCCCTTATCTCGTGTCCAATTTATTCCTTTGACATGCTTTATGACGGCAGAGGGAAAGGTTGAGAACTGCATGCTGGATGCATCTGTATCGGGAGTTGCTACAGTTACGCCGCCCTCGTTGGCATCTTATCGCGCCCCCCTTCCTGCTGTCAGGCGCCACAGATAAGGGGGAGCTCGGAGAGCTCATTTTGAGGGAGATTGTGCATGAAATCTAGCTACATTCCTTCTATGACACTTTATTGTGCTATATCTGGCTCTTCCAAAAAAAAAGGTCAGGGATTAGATTTTGAATAGCACATTGTGTTAACCAGTCGGTCGCTAAAATGGAGGCTAGGAAGAAGATGGTGAGCTCGTCGTTCCCCAGACTGACGTCTCTTTCAGGCTGAAGGTGCTTCGATATTGACACATTAACATATTTTAAGTATCATGAATCATTGTGTTAATCAACAGCAGTAGTAGGATGGATAGAATTTTTTTTTTTTTTGTTGTGGGAGTACAATATATATATATATATATAATAGACGAATGTATATAGAGAGAGATAGATGTATAGACCTACAGGAAAAACATAGATACAATAGAAAGAACCAGCGGCGAGAACCTCTACACAGTCATGTATTTATTTTATTAGCATACTTAATTAATGTC